>JAUCNO010000353.1:16784337-16808227 GCA_032353835.1 Enteromius viviparus
CATAGAATGAGTAAAGGCAGGTGAGCGAATACTTTTGGTAATATAGTGTATATATATATATATATATATATATATATTTTTTTTTTTATTTTTTTTTTTGAAGTATACATAATATTTTAAAAATATATACGTGTGTATGTGTGTAATAAATGGAAACAGTATACACTCATATATATTATAAACAAAAACATTTATTTATTTATTTTTGATGTAATTATGATAAATCATTTGACTGCAGTAAAGTATATTAATGCAACGACTGCTAAAAAAACTTTGCTGTCACAGGAAAAAAATACTTTTTTAAAATATTTGAAATACCTTTATAAAAATATTACACAATATTACTATTTCTGAATTTTTGATCAAATAAATGCAGCCTTGGTGAGCATAAGAGACATAAAAAAATAATCCTGTCTCCACACTTTTAACTATACTGTATATGTATGTACATTTTATACGTGTAAATAATGTTTTATTGGTGCAATTTTTATGCATTCTGGTGTAGGGGCCAGATGGTGACCGAGGCTTTCCAGGTCCAGTGGGTCCCACTGGTCAGCCTGGACCCAGGGGCCACCCAGGACCTCCTGGGGTACCTGCATCAGGTGAGATAACACATGCAATAACATTTAATATATGCGTACAATTTATTTCTGAGACACCTTTGAGGGCATCCACAGATTGGCAGCAACATGCTTTTGTTTATTGGCATCTTATGATGATCAGGGCTGTTTGTAGTTGGAGAAAAAGGTGAGAAGGGATTGCCCGGTCCTCCAGGAGTCTGTGACTGCAGCTTCCCATCTCTCAGTGCACCCAGCGCTCCGCTACAACACCGAAACAAATATGACAAAGTTCCAGTGGTAAGACACTAACACTCTCAAATGACTTATTTTGTAATGCTAAGGACTTCCCATTGGGGTTTTATTATCATTCTGGGTAACCTACTGTACACACAACAAGCCAAATGTGATTTGCGTGCTTATAATAGAATCAATAAGCCTGTTTGTTCAGTCTTTTATATCTGCTTCTTGATCAGTTTGTGTATCCTGCTCAGATATTCGTTGTGGGCAGCGAGGAAGAGCTAAAAGGTGTCCAGGAAGATAACGCACTCGCCTTCAGGAAGGATCAGAGGTCTCTTTACTTCAGAGATGAAAAGGGATGGGAGCCCATTCAGGTACAGGGTCGTTTAGAATACACTGCTATGAAACATGCAGTAGTTTGGGAACAGGAGCATGTTTTTGTGTGTTAGCTGATGCCGCTCCAGGCCACGGAGAGGATGTGGGATGGGAACGGAGTCTGCGGTGATGGAGAGGTGCAGGAAGTCAACGGGGAAGAGTGCGACGACGGAAACAAGGTTGTTACGGATGACTGCGTAGGTGAGTCACATGATTTAAATTGCCTAAACACTACAATTCATTAGCGGTATATTTAACTTGTTTAGAGTCACATTTTCTTGGACGGGTCTTGGAGGTCATTCTTTAGTTGTATCAGTTCTCTTCACTCCACCTGTCTCTTTCCTGTTCTTTATCTCTGTCTCTGTGTGCAGGCTGTAAAAAGGCGTACTGTGGTGATGGATATCGTAATGAGCGTGTGGAGGAGTGTGACGGGAAAGACTTCGGCTACCAGACCTGCAGATCATATCTGCCTGGGTATGCACACCACACCACTAACACACACACACACACACGCTGTTTTTTGTGATTTATGGGGTCTCTCCATAGGTGTAATGATGTTTATAAAGTACAACCCGTATGTGGTATTGTCCTACACCGAACCTATCCATTACAGGAAACTGTGTGCATTTTTAGATTTAAAAAACACAGTTTAGTTTGTTTTTTAAGCCTTTTGAATTATGGGGACACTGAAAATGTCCTAATAAACCACATAAACATGCACACACACACACACACAGAGATATTCACGTGCATATATAAAATGATTACATTTGGACTGTTATCATCAGTAATGTGAAGCTGAACTTTATTGTCATTATTGTTTAATTATTTTAAATTTAATTATTATTATTATTATTTTAATGTTAATTATATTTAATTGTAATATAGAAAAAAATAATTATACATGCAACTATATATATATATATATATATATAGTTGCATATGTGCAACTATATAAAAAAAAAGTACAAATCATTTTCAATTAATATGACTTAATAATAGCAGTATGCATGTCAATTATAGAAATTCTATTCTTTAAAAATATTTTTAGATTACAGCATATAATCTCATGCCATTTGAATTATTTTATTTTTAACTATTTTTATTTAAATTTGTTATAATTATTTATTTAATTAATATTTTAATATATTAATTTTTAATAATAATTATGTAAATGTTTATATGTTTTTGTTTTTTTTACAAAATATTTCTTACTTTTTGCCATCACTCATTTATTTTACATGGGTCCAGGGTATAACTATTAAATTAAAAGTACAAAAAAGTAAAAGTCTCTTATCTTTTTATACAAACAGCACCTTTGGGCAGCTCAGGTGCACCGACTCCTGTTTCATCGACTCAACCGGCTGTAAATACAGGACCTGAGGCCTACAGAAGTCCCACACACAGATATGAGTGAGAGCCTGCTGAGATCAAAGTATTTAGCAGATGATCTGAGAGGATTTGGTGGTTTCCATCTCCCTCCCTCACACACACACACACACACACACACACACTCAGCAGTACCTCTCATTGATGCTGCTGGTATGTTTTGAATGGCAGCTGATCTGGTGGATTAACATTTTAGGAGCCGTGTAATGAAAAGTCATTATGATTTAAATGAATGTATAATATGTTTATATGAAACTTATTTATTTGTTTGGTATTGCAAATGCATGATTAGGTCTGTGCATGTGTCTGTATGTGTTTCATGATCTTGTTCCCAAGCAGTATTTTGCAGGTATGTGCCTTGAAAAGCATGTACTGTAAAAACAGGTAATTAATGTATTTATTTATTGAACCAAAAGGTACTTAATAATTCGCTGCTTGGTTATTTTTCACAGGAAGTATGTCTTGGAATGGTTATTTTTGTTAAAGGATGATTTTATTCAGTCAGAGCAATAAATTGCAAGCATGTCCAGTGGGTGGCACTGTTTCTAAGTGTCCTTTCTTTTGATTACAGCATTTCATACTGGCACAGATTTCAAATACAGATTAGAATGAGGAAAAACAAAGTGTAGTTTTTCTTGGATGGATTAGTAAGCCTTGATTTGATGAGTAAGATAAGAAACAAAGGCCTTCAGCAGCCACCAGAATCAAAAACAGGACATTATTGTCTAATAAACTTGTGTTAGTTTTAGAAATGTAATTAGTTTCTTCCATTTTAAACATTTATTCTGTTCACCTTAAGCCTAAAACACGGATTCACTCTTAGTGGCTTCCCTTTTACAAAAACCGATGCCCTTTCTTTGAAACAGAAATGACTGCAAGACTTTAGTCGAACACTTTTTCATTTTGTTAAGCCATGATTTAATCTCCTTTTTTCGCATTTATATTCTGTTAGTAGGTTCTTAATTAATAAAGCAAAATTAGTAGGCATCATATATTTGATCTGAAACATATTAAATATTAAAACACTTATTTTTGATTGAAAAAAAAGAATCGGGTAACACTTTTATGGATAAAACATGGCTGCGGTTGTCATAGGGAAACTCTTGAAATGTTCATGACAAAAAAAAAGGTTTTACATCAAACTCGATTGTTTATACAGATAATGCGATTGAGATGGATACAGTGGTGCTTGACTTGATTTGTCCTGCAGATTTGGCTGCTGTTCTTCACTGACGATGATGATGATGCTTAAAACATGTCTTATAAAAGGTTAACACCAAACTTCATATTGTTCCATTTCATCTTAAATGAGTCCTCATGGCAGGAAATTGTGGGTTGACTGAAAACAAAACAGGAAGAGTTCATTTTCAATGAGATTTAGTGTCAGTGCCAGCTGAGGAACTGAATTATTTTCATATATTTTTGTATGCACAATTGTTTAATCTTTGATCTGATAATATCTGGATCCTATAAACAGACACAGAGACCTGTAGACATACACTACCATTCAAAGGTTTGTGATTGCTAAGATGTTTTTAGTCTCTAATGATCAGCAAGTCTGCATGATTTCATCAAAAATGCAATGAAAACAAAAAATAATGTGAAATATTATTACAATTAAAATGTTTGTTTTACATGAATCGCTAGATATTCAGACTATTTTGGACACATGCATAGCCAAATTTACTATTTTAATATTTAAAATTGTAATGTTTACTGTTATATAAACATTTTATGACTATCATTATTCAAAACTATTGTGTTGAGAAGAATTTTTTGAGGATTCTTTGATGAAAAGGAATTTCAAAAGTACAAGAGTTATTATTATATTATATTTTTGTAACAAATATTTACTGTCAATTGCTAGATTTATTGTGAGAATTTTATTTTTAAATAAATGCATACAAAAAAAAATTTAATTTTTTATTTTTTTTTAACGTAATTGATTGTTTGGAGTTCATCAGGCAGTGAGCGTCATAGTATTATATACTTAAAAATGTGTTAATATGCCGTTTTTTTTGTCCAACTCAAACACACTGACACTAAATGTATTCTGGAATTGTTATTAAACCTCTCTAATATCACATGCTTTTTGCCACTCTAATTTTAGGCTACTTCATACATGTAGTTGTGCATAAAGCAATTTTAAGGCAGTATTATAAAAATTTTTTTAAATAAATAAAATAGATGAGATCATCTGCTTCAAGCCTGACTAAACGAACAGAGGCAACATTGTGAGCACTGTCACTGATCAGAAACCTCTCCTTTCCTGGCATACACTCTCATATACAAAGAGGTTGTTGTACCTCTGTTCTCCTTGCTGGGGTAGGTACGTGGGAAGGGCCTGAACTCTTCAGGAGGGGGGAAGTCCTCAATAGGATGGAAGTGAAACTTTGATTCAAAGTCATCTGGCAAGAATACAAAGAAAGAAAATTAATTGAATTAAAGTGCATATGCACAATTCCATGCTGAAGATCATATTGTCACCGTAGCTCAACTGCTTGCTCTTAATAGCTTCATCATCAGTGACCGCCTTCAGTCTCACCTAAGCTGTGCAGGTGTCCGTTGCGCACTGAGCTGGGCGGAGCTGAGAGTGGGAGAGGAGGAGGGGGTGGGATCCTGCTGGAGAGTTCAGTGTTAGGAGACCGAGCAGGTGGAGCAGGGGGTGGAGCCATCCGTGGAGCACCTGGCAATCCAACAATCTTAATAAATGACTGACGAGCTCATACCAGTTACGTTTTCATGTTCGTTTTATTTATACGTAATATTTCCAAACACACTACCATTCTACCATGTGTCATAAAGTCCCATTAGTTAATGTTCAATTAACTAATCAAGTATTTTTTGATGTAGTTAACTCATGTTAGCAGGTGGAATACTGTATTATTATTATTCAGCAAAATAATCAGAGATGACAGTAAAGACATTTATAATGTTACAACTATGCATCTTAAAGTTAAGGCTATTTATTCTATTCATCAGTGAAAAAAATCCACATAATTAGGCAGCTGTCTTTAACATTAATAATCATACTGAATATTTCTTGCAGAATAAAATAATGAAAATGATTTATGGACTAATTGCTGATGAAAAACCTGCTTTGCCATCACAGGAATGAGTTATATTTTCGAAATATATTAACATATTTAAATATGTGAACCTGGACCACAAAACAGTCTTAGGTCTTTTTTTTAATTAATATATAAATATATATATATATATATATTTTTTTTTTTTTAATTGAGATTTATACATGATCTGAAAGCTGAATAAATATGCTTTTCATTGATGTATAGTTTGGAAAATATTTTGCTGAGATACAACTATTTGAAAAACGATGGACGGTGCAATAAAAAAAAAAAGTAAAGTTGATCAAATGTAGTTCTTGTTTTATTACGTTTTGATATATTTATGGTAGGAAATTTACTAAATATATTTACCATGATCTTTACTTAATATTGGCATAAAAGAAAAATCTATAATTTTGACCCATACAATGTATTTTTGGCTATTGCTACAAATAAATACCCCAGAAAGTCACATATATATAACTAAGGTCACCTGCAAAACGTGGCACTGCAGGGGGTCGTCTGCTGGGGGCGGTACAGGGGTAAGACGGAGGCAAAGATGGTACGCTGGGCCTATATGTGGGGGAAGGAAGTAGTTTCTGAGGTAGAGGAGGAGGTGCTGAGGAGGGGTGACTGCATGCAAATGAAGCAGGAAGAGGAGGAGGAGGTGGAGGAGGAGCCCCTAAAGGACTGTCCTTCATTTCTATTGGCCCCGGAGAAGGGGATGGAGGGAAGAAGACTCCAGATGATCTGTTAGGGAGCGAGGACGGGTGTGGTGGAGGAGGAGGTGGAGGGTAGAAGACCCCAGATGACCTATCAGGGAGAGAGGATGAAGGGACTGATGGAGGAGGTGGAGGGGGCGGAGGATAGAAGACCCCAGATGACCTATCAGGGAGAGAGGATGGATGGACTGATGGAGGTGGTGGAGGGGGCGGAGGGTAGAAGACCCCAGATGATCTGTCAGGAAGTGAGAACGCTGGAACCGAGGGAGGCAGTGGAGGAGGCGGAGTCGTAGGCATGGGAATGGAGTGTGATTGGATGGGTAACCAAGTGGGTTTGGCCATTTGTGGAGGAGGGGGTGGGGGCGGGGAGGTGGGGAGAGGAGGTGGTCTGTTATTGGGCCGCTCCTGAGGAGGAGGAGGAGGAGGGGCAGAGGAAGGAGGAGTAGAGAACGGTTTGAAAGAAGGCTGTGAAGTTTGGCTTGGGGAGGGAGGGGCCGTGTATGAGGAAATAGGCCGAGTTTTAGACAGCGAGGAAGCTCTTTCCAAAGGTTTGTGGGAGGGGGAAAGATCAGGGGCGCTTCCTCTGAACCCGTCTCCATGTGATGGAGGGTTCCAGAGAGGCTGCTTCAGGCTGGCAGTAGAACCGGAGCGAGACACTGCAACACAAACAAGCCATATCAACATTTGTCCAGCACTGACAAAAAAAACACACAAAGCAGAGAATAAACAGATCTGACTTATACCCAGGTTGTGATGTGGCTGCTTGTCTCTTTGTCCCACCGATTTGAGGACAGGAAATCCCCCGGCAAACAGTCCACCCAGAGTTGGACCCACTGCAGAGGGAGCAGATCCTGCTGGGTTTGTAGAGTTTCCAGCAGCCACATTTCTTCCGCTGTCATCCACACTGTTCACTTTGGGCTCTGCAAATACATACATCATGCTTGATCACACTGCAATACTCCATTCAGATTTTAGGGTTAGACTAAGTCCTAAGGACTGGGTTTTATTCATTTTAATTTTATGGAATGCATTAGTATAAACTCTGAATATCATTATCAGTTACAATTTAAATCAGACATATTTTTTATTACTAAATATACAATACCATTAAAATATTTTATGAAAATATTTAAAAAATAATTATATATTATTTTAATCTGTTATATATATATAACTATATATATATATACTGTCAAATGATTAATTGTGAATAAAAGGTTTGGTTTACACTATATGTATGTACATTTACTGTGTTTATATATACAGTATATATATATATATACTGTATATATTTTGAAAATATTTACATGTATACACATTTATATTCTTATATCTTATATTATATATAATTATATTTAATATATAAACATAAAATAAATAATATTTTCATAAATATATTCATGCATGTGTTTGTATTTAAATATACATAATAAATATACACAGCGCACACACACATATATTATGTACACAAAAGCTTTTATTTTGGATGCAATTTATTAGTGATTAATTTTTTTGACAGCATTAAAATAAAAATTACTTATTAATATGATTTTTTACTCCTTTGGTTTTAGTTTTATCACAGTATCCATGACACCAAAATAAAACTCAAATTGTGTGGCATCAAATGGTCTAATCTAAACAGGTACTTAATTTTAGCGCAGTTAAATAATGTCTAACATGATACAACATTACTTTTTTTTTTAAATATCTTTTAAAATATTTAGTTTGCCATTGTTGTTATATACATACATAAACTATATTAAAGTTAGAAACTATAGCTGCAAACTGTACTACAAGTTTTTGTCTTCTTAATAGCTCCTGTTATAATAATAAGCTTTTCCAGGACCAACAGAAGATAATGCCCAAGAACAGCCTACTTTCAATCACATAAGGCAAGCAGGCGTCGAGACAAAGGGTGATGCAGAAACAGGAACTGGAAGCTGAAGTGAGCCAATGACTTTTTAATGAACATGGCATGTCCTGAACACAGATCACTGCTGTTCTTTGTAATAAAGAGGAAGATGAGGAACATTGTTACTCGCCACTTTCTGTGTGATCCTCATTTCAGCACTTCCTGAGGTCTTGGCCCTTTATCTTCCGCTGTGCATTTCTATATACAGATAGAAACCTATGCCTTTGTGTGCACATAAGTGCTTTGAAGTGTGGCTATGAACCTCGAGTTCAAATATAGCTCTGCCACCGATAAGTCGTCAACTTATCAGCCATTCAGACTTTCTCTGACGCCTGATTTTCTCCTCATACTTGCACTGTTTCTGAAACTCCTTCAGTTTCATTTTCACCAGAGAGTAATTTTAATACAGGTTTTCATGCTCACCCAACACTCTCATTCTCGATAAACAATCACTGAAAATGCAATGCTGGTAGCTCTGGTTACATTAATAAACAACATTCCAGTGTTGCCATCATACAGCAGATATGAATTTTTTGACTGCCAAATCAGATAATCAATAAATGAACCTGAAATAGTATCAGTTTAGTATTCAGATTTCCCATGCTTGCAAACAGATGGATTGTTGCCAGGTGACTCATTTCACCTGATCTATCTTTAAAAGGTCATATGATGCTGTTTCAAATTTTTCTTTCACTTTAGAGAGTTACAAGCTCTTGGTGCATAAAGAACTAGTTTCAAAGACTAAAGTCTCAAAACCAAAATATATAAAAAATGTACACCCTTCTTAAATTACTCATTTAAACACTCCTCCAATTTTCATAACACGGCTCAAATATTTACACAAAGAAAGAAGGCGGAGCTATTTTTCTCACTGTAGTGTTGCTGCAGGTGCCATGTTCTGGAGACGCTGTGTGTCATTGTGAAAGTGAAACTACTTTGTGCTTCCAAAGGGGGACATAACTAGAAATCAGTGGTTAAGCTGTATTCACAACAAGTCATGATAATCAGTAATTGTGTCTCCACTGGATGCAACAAATGCCTCGCTTGTAATGTGTTTTGTTGTTTCAGCATCGGGACACGGCATCACATAATAGTAAGTGGCGTAACATTTCCTTGTACATTCTTGCGGTATTCGGCCAATCATAGTGCATTGGATATCTAGGATATGAACTTTGTACAAATCGACCCGTTTCAGGAGGCGGGGCTTAGAGGAGAAACAATATGTACATAATGTGGAAAATATTGTGTTTTTTTGCACCTTAAACCACATAAACACATTGCATTACTCCAAATACACAAAATAATGTTCTTTTTAGAACCATCATATGACCCCTTTAAAGAATTTATGTTAAACAATTAGATTTTGACTTACTGTCAAGGTTTGGTCCGCTTCGGTCATTGACCTGTGTGACCTTTTTTAGCCTCGCCCCCTTCTGAATATCAGACAGGAGCGCACTGCGACCTCCACCCTCAGAACGCTGGATTTTAGGAGGATCTGTCCGTGACTAAAAAGAGAAATAGTGACATATTGCAACTTTTTTTTTAATGTTGTGCAATTTTACTGGGCCATTAGTTTTCTCTGGTATGGTTTTCATTGCTGTATCCATGATATACCGATACAAAACTTAAACTGGCAAAAAAAAGGTCTAATCTAATCAGGTACTGAACTCTGAAATGACTTCTAAATACAAGTCTAAAATGGCATAACGTGTGATTTAGAAAACTACAAGATTAATAGAAAGTTTCAACTGTTTATGTCCATATAATGAAACAAATTGGCGTTCAAAACAACAATTTCTTGGTATTGACATCTTTTAAACACCTTCTTTTGTGTTTTACAGGAGAGAAAGTCATAAAGGTTTAAAATGTTGAGTGAATGACTATAATGTTCATTGCAGGGGTAAGCTATTCCTTTAATGTTGGTTTTAAATGTGTTTACAGATGTCATTTGTGCACACATGCATTCAAACAGAAAGCTAAATCTGAACATGCGACACCTGTGCTGTATATGCCTCTGAGTGTAATTTTATCTCTAATTAATAATGCAAATCTAGCCAGGTGGTTGCCAGGAGGAACTGCGTGACGGAAACAAAGAGAAAGATAGACAGAGAGAAAAAGCAAAGGACAGATGGGTAAAAGAGCCATTATACACACATTCTGACGAACTATATTACAATAATAGCTGTCTGTGAATGTGTGTGTGTGTGTGTGTGTGTGTGTGTGTGTGTGCATGGATCTCACTTGTGCAGGAGCTGCAGGAGGTGGAGGTGGTGGTGGTGGTGCTGGGGGAGGTGGAGGAGGAGGGGCAGGCATTGCTCAAGAACCTGAAAAAACAAGGACATATTAAAACATTATTGTACTGTTTGACCTCTCTATTTGACCTTGAGTGCACTATTTGACCTCTCAGGATGATATTTAAATTATTATTAACAGATTTTAATAAAGATAATATATATTTAAATGTATTTTGTAATTCAACTAAATTAATAGTTAAGTTAAAATAAATAATACATTCACTTATTTTAAATCAAATTAAATGAATAAACACGCACATAATGTTCAGATAGACTTGATTTCTAAAATTTCTAAATTCAGGTTGTATCTATAACATAAGAAAATTCAAAACTACTTGTAAATGTGTTTTGTTAATACTGACTTACTTTTAGAGCTCCAGCTAAACAAAACAAGACCTTTTCAGCACTTCAGTGTGGTTTCGACATGACAAAGCGATCTCCAAACACCCCTCTCTCTCTCTTTCTCTCCACAAGTCTACATTATATGTTCCTCTTGGCAGGAAGCTTGTCCATCACAAGATGCACCCAACAGGAACTCTCCCTTCTCTTTTAGGAAAACCAATCTCCTGCTTCCACAATGACCGGTGAGAGGTTCCAAAGATAATTTTCTGAAGAAACTGCATTTCACTCTGAACTAGGGCCATCTCTGACATACAAAATCCTGAACTTGCCTTTTAAAAGGAACAGGCATACAAATGATCTCAGATCAGAGTAAAGTGGCAATCTTATCAAGAGCCAGAGGGCTCCGGTAGATAACAATGGAGTCTGTTGTTTGAGAAGTAGAGCTGCTCAACTTCTGGCGAGCCCAGCAGCCAATCAGAGCTATTGTGTGAGGAAGAGAAACCCGCTAAATACAGCTGAGAAATGTAGAAGGAATTTAGTTAATATGTTAATTATTGGGAATGTTTATTCTTGACTAAATAGAGAAGCATTGTGTTATTGTGGTTTTGCTCCATGGAGGAAAAAGGACAAACGGCTAAGTTCAAGAATTAGGATATTGAAATTTCACATTTGTGAATAATTAAATAAATAAAATCCCAACGCTGTTCAAGAGTCGCATTAAGAATTCTGCTGTTCATCCTTTGGCCTCTATAATGATATGAAGGTCCAAGATCTTGTGGGTTATATATCATCCAGCAGCAGCTAACAACTCTCTGTCTTTCCCTAGAGTCCCATTAACAGCTTTCCCATGGAGATGTTGACACACAATGTTGTGCCGGTCCACCCATGTGGAAACATTTTATCCACCTGTAGAGACATGCTGTATAATATCTGGCTGAAGCTAATCATAACACACGTGAATGATTTGTATATTATATATATATATATATATATAAAATGTAAATTCTGTCATCACTTATTCACCCTTTACAATAATAATAATACATTTTATTTATATACCACTTTTCATACATTTGTATGTAGCTCAAAGTGCTTAACACAGAGCAGACAAACAATAAAAAAGAACCATAAAATCCATCAATAAGGACAAGTAATTAAAAAATGGCAGCAATATAAAATCAAAAGGAATAGAAAATGATTAAAATAATAAAAAGGTCTCGCAATGACAAATCAGCCAACCACTAGATGAAGCATATTTGCCAGGAGGTACCTTGCAAACCACCCTAAATAAAAGTGTGTTTATCAAACCTGTATGAACCTCTTCCTTCTGTGGAACAAGAAGTGGTCAACAAAACTGATATTGTTCAAATGTTGCACACAATAAACAAAGTAATTTATCAGGTTTGGACAGGCACAAGAGGGCGAATTGTCATTATAGGGTGAACTGCCTCTTTAAAAGTTAAATATTTTCACACTTAACTACTACTAATACTTAACTGTGTCATTCGAAAAATTGTGAAATATGACCAGACTGTTTACTTTTAAGTCTGGTTAGCCTACTGTCATGCTGCGTGTCAATGACACTCAACAACAACGTCCAGCTGAGAAAACAAACTAACGCTAAACTTAACGGTAGTGCTTACATATTATTCGTCTATGCAAAGCCTGGTTTACTGTAATGCACTTTTAAAAGGCTACTTTACCTTAGCGGGCTTGAAAGCTGAAGTTTCGGTCGTTTTTCTGTTCCTCCGGTGGACGCAGGGAAGTTGTCAGAGGCCAGTCGGGGCGCGAGGCTGGGTCCGCATTGCGCGCGCCTTTGACCAGCGAGATACAGTTACTGACCGCAAGCTCGTGTTATAATTAGGAAGACGCCGAGGGTTTCACGATGACTATTCGTGTCTAAGTTCGAGACGCATAAAACCGCAATTATAAACACTTGAAGAAAGCCGTAATGTGTCCTCTCCACTTGGTAGAAAATGATCCACTAGAAATGTGTCATTTATGACACTTCGTGACACACTGTCCAAATGCTGCGCTTCTTTGGAATTTATGTGTGAAGTGAACCGGGCTACCGCACGCGCACCCAGTGGTCCGCCTGTTGCGTCTAATGCACGCGCAACACAGCAGGCGGCGCGCGGTGCAGGCTGTTCTGACCATGAGCCTGGTTGTTTCACATTTTATATTATTCACACACCCGAGAGTGTTTATTAAAGTGCATGTAGAACGTATATCCAAATTTAAAAAGAAAAAGAAAAAGAAAAGACTTTATAAGTGTTTTTTTATGCTTCAGGTGCTGTACTCTATGTTGCGCGCGACCATATCGCTCTCTAGTGGTAGTGTTTGACAAAGTTTGTGTGCGTGCAGAGTAAAGAGGCATAGCTAATTAAAGATGACCTCCAAACCAGATTTAATCAGAAATAGGGTCAAGATAGTATCTGAATAAAAAAAAAACTATCAAGTGTGTCAAACAACTAAAACAATGCTAAAATGTGTTTTATTCAATGGGAACAGTGCAGTCATGATTCAACAAGCCTTGTATATTCTGTTCTAAGAAAAGCATTTGTAAGTCTATGCAAATGATCTAATATTTCCACCCTATAGGGAAAGACAGTGCAGTCATTCTGGCTCTCTGAGAAACTTGTCTTCTAAGAGTAAGGAATGTTGTGATACAGGGTTGATGAGGTTAAAGATGACAGCCTCAGGCGAGGTGACGAGCATTAGCACACACTGATGGAGTTTTAAATACTGTATCTCTAATAATGACCTATAGCTGTCTGTTTACCCCACCCATAACAAACACTCACATACACGTAAGCACATTCAGGGGCAACAACAACTCAGCGCATGGACAGATGGATGCCTTAGATGGAAAATCATCTGTTTATTTACAATCTGATGTAGTAACACTTCCTTCCCAAGCTAAATTTAGCCAACAAATGCATAATAGTGTATCCTGTTTTTTCTGATAGCACTGAAACATTGTCTAAATCTTCGTTATAGACACAAATCTCAAATCTGTATGTTCATATCTTGTCTACTGAACATATAAAGTTACAAAGGCCTATTTCTCTAACAAACAGCTTAATTTGCTCAGCATTGTTTGATGACTGTGTTTCTTTACTAATTATCAAGTTCCATTCTAATTTAGGGTGACTGAATAGTAACCAACTCATATCTTCCCTTATATACACTAAAATATATTGCTAAACTAACATCTTATAATTGCTTTTGTTGACTTCTCTGTTAATTAAACATTAGAAGAATAGAATCTTTGGTTTGTCTAATGAAAACGTAGCAGTATGTTTGCAGTAGAAGAACGAATCATTACTAACAAAAGTGGCCTGGGTCAGTAAAACAACAAAACGCATGGCTTTGATTTCTGTCACAACTCGGATGGCATATACATTAATAATCTGATTCTGGACGGATAGGACCACCACCCTAAGCCCTTTACAAATCTGAGGCATGCATGCACAAGCATTAAAAACAAGTCATGATAAGGCTATGCTTGCAGCACATCGATTACCATTAAAAATATTTGCTGCTAAATCCTTCTAATGTACAGTCCTTCATAAAATATTGCAGTAACACCTCAAAACAGTGCAAATTATGTATGACAAATCTCTAAATAGTTGTATCCTTCACAAAAAATATGGGCTACTACTGAATGTCCAATAACCCTGCTGGGTTTTTTTTAAACATACAGTTAAGACTGGTCAACCAGCTGGTTTCCCAGCTATTGTAAACCCTTTTGAAACCTGTAAAGATTTTTTTTTCAGCAGGGAAATGTCATTATTTCCAGCATTTGGAAAATAAAGCTTCTTTGACATGCATAACTTACTCCAAAAGGCTATCCTCATAACTTCATATAAGTGCATTCATGAGTCAAACTGAGTTCAACAGTGACTGTAGAGGTAGTGCTGTGTTCAGCACTGCGGTGGCAATCAGCGCGTTGACTGGACGTCGGCTGATTTCCCGTCATCTCCGTGGTCCTGTGGAAGACTGGCGCGCGTCTTCCGTTTCTCTCTGAAGCGCCCTGAGCGGGACACGGTGAGGCTGCGGCGATTGGTGCTCTCGTTGAAAGTTGGCTGAACAGCGGAGTCGTCATACGTTTCGTCGCTGGGTAAGCACTTAGCCTCTTCTTTGGCTGGACGTGTCGCTGAAGTGAGCCGCTGGTCCGGTTCGGTGTAGGGCAGCTGCGTGGACCCTGCTGAAGCCTGATTACGGAGGTCCTGTTCCAGTGTCGCCGCCGATTCCCTGGCCGCCTTTCTCCTCTTGCCCACGAAAGACCTCCACCAGGGAGCTACTTTCTCAGTCATTGTTAAACCTAAACCTAAACAGACAATAAATAAATAAACAGGTTTAAGTTACTACTTCATCATTAAAAAGTGGAAGAACTACGTTGAATCTATTTTTAGATGTACGTACCATTTAATTGTAATCTATAAACCCATGCTTATGACTCTATGACGTAAGAACAACAATAGACACAACATGTCTATTCAAGAATAACAACAACACAGTGTAACCTGAGATAGATCTGTAATAGATTAGGTTTAATATACTTTATGAAATAGGCTAGGCATATCTCCACTCTTCACTATATAAATGGATTTGCTTAGGGATCATTGACAAGTAAGATCCAAGATAGAGAGCTCTTTTAAAAATCTAGTTTAAAACACGTGTTATGTAGCCTAAACGTTGTATTAGGGTTTGTTTCAGAGATTATGAAGGTAGCATACCATTATATATCTAAGATTCAATTAAATATGGGGCATGAGAGTTTTACGTTTTCAGATCTTTCAGATTTTCTTTCTAAAATAATATTTCACTGACTTGTACCTTATAGTCAGTGGTCTAAAAGGGTCCTGTGTTTTATGATTTTGTCACATGACAACAAAATGTCTTCATGCATGTTAATTAAACTATTGATATTAAATTTGCATTATATTGTTGTTTCCTAATTACCTTAATAAATGATTATTGTTGTTTCTGTTTTTAAACCTCAGCTACACCACCTGACACTTTTTTACACTCATACGAAATATCAAAATGACTTTTAATTAAGAAATTATAAGAATTTTATCATATGTGTATTGAAGTCATATTCGGTACCAATGCCATTTTAAACCCTGTTTGCGAATAACTTCATTCGTACAAAACAAATGAGCTTCACGTCATACAGGACAAACAACCTAGGATAATGTCCTATGGTGCAGAACAGGTTTACAGCGCCATAAGCTCCAGAGAGTCCTTTACAGGTGATGATTCATGCCACAACAACGAACCTGATCATCAGCCTGAGCGACTCACCTGCACAAAAATGATGAGAACAAGATAAACGCAACCCGAGGTTCCTCTAAACGAAAGGTGTGCTGGGACAACACAGAAGCTGAATCCTCAGAAGAAATCACAGTGCGTGAAAATCATCTTTCCCTCCCGCGTATCCGAAGACTTCAATCACTGAGACGCAGTTTTTGCGCATAACTCGACCGTGAGAAAACGTAACATCATCCTTTGCCCAACATCACCTGGAGGAGGTTCTGAATGTGCCACGCAAAAATTTGAACTTACGTGAAAGACTTTATAGTGTCGTCGCAGTTTGCAAGAGTACCTGAGATTCCACCTCCGAAACTATCATGAGCGCACCTGTCCTGTCTTCTGATTGGTCGGCATGCCCGGGGATCGGTCACGTGAGGAGAATTCAGGTAATTCTACTATGGCGGTAGGCTGGGCTTGCGGTTGCCCTGGGAACCAACATCGAGTCGCTTTTTTCTTCGGTGAAACTTTTTTCTTTTTTCAAGGTGGGGAGCATTCTTGTGTGATCTAAACAAACGAGCCCAACCCTCCACTACCATGCCAATGTCTTTTGATAGACTGAACGTCGAAATTAATCGAGCCTGCAGCTAAAATCCTTTCAAATTGGAGAAAGTCAGCTTCACACAGAAGATCAGTGTTCCCCGAGCAGTGCACTGATGCCACATGCCGCTCTTAAATGTGGCAGAAATGACAATGGAAACATTATTCTAGGCTGTCAGCCTCACATGAATATAGAATGCCGTGTGTAGGCCATGACTAGAACAGTGGCCTGTGTTATATTGGACTCCCTTTATAGTGAACACAGCCACAACTGTGGTGTGAAGTTATATTTCACTCTGGCTGACTGCGTTAGAAAGGATATTTAGACAAAGAGCTGAACAATCCGAGCCCTCTGTGTTGCGCATATCACTTTGATCAGTATAGATTACATTTCTAGGCAGTCTCAGGGTAGAGGCATTGTTGGAGGGAATCCCTTGAGGTCTTGCAACATTTCGTCACTCCAAAAGTAAGAGTTTAGCGATAAACGAAATGTGGAGTGATGCCAGTTTCTGCTGTAGGCTACTATTGACCAATAGGTAGTGATTTAACTACACACGTGCTGATATACTACAGTGAACCATCAAGATTTACACAATGTTTGATATCTGTTCCAAGTATCTCTTTCAGTCTAGTTCGGCTTTTCATAAAGACAATCGCAGATACACATTAAATTATGTTCGAGCGCATAGTTAAGCTACTGAATTTCCACGGTGACATTCTGATATAATTTACAGTAATTGCAGCTTTGATATATAGATTAATATAGAGGTTTTTAGGTAGAATGACATTTTACATTAAATTGTAATAGATTATTTGTTGAAATGGTAGATTTGTGAAATGTGTATAGAAAGCTGATAGCTTTACATATATCCATTTGATGATGGTCTTTCATTCCTGAATGAATCAACTGTTTAAATGATTCGGTTCAATCGCAATAACTCACTTATTTACAGCGACTTGCTGCCACCTACTGGCGCTTTTCATTTCACATTCAAAGCAGTCTATCTTTCCAGTTTTTGAAATAATTTTAAATATCAATATTTCACCTTCCAATAAATGTATGCGGTTGTAACTGCAGGTTTAATTCATTCATGTGCATGCATCTATCTAAAGGCTACTTCAGATGCAGCTTCTGTGTTGCAAAGTTTAATTTAGTTGATAATTATTTTATTTGCTTGATAACATTATCAAGAAAATTCCAGAAAATATCAAGATATATATATATTTTTGTTTTGTCTATATCGTTTGTCTATTAACAGGATGAGCAGACGCTCTTTGCTGGGTGGCCTGCAGGGTCATCCTGGGGTCATCTGAAAGACAGATGGAAATCTCAGAGGAAGTGGATGGGTCAGGTCAAGAATGCCACTCTTGTTATAGTTTCTATGCACCAGCAAACTCCACAGAAAGTTAATGCCAGGAATGCCATCTGAAATAGTCTCTGCCCCCTGTGAGATGGTACCGGATACAGTGAAGAATGTCACTCATAAGAGTTTCTCCGTTTTTGAGTGCGTGCAACAAAGAGAATGAGAGTGAGAATGAGAAAAGAGGAAATATCCAGGAATGTGGTTTCTGAAGTATCATTCAACAATAGGTTAAAAAGAAGCTGTACAGGAAGTTTACCAAATGTGTACAGCATGTTACTAGCCCTGCTGCATGCTTGGGGGACTCCCTCTCTTCCACAGGGATCGAAACAACACATACTGCACATAGCCACTTCACTTCAATTAATACGCACTACACGCCAAGTCAATAAAGAGCTTCCCTAAGGTTACTATTGAAATGTAATACCACATTTAACAATAATAACTAGTTTCTAAATTGCTTCTACATTTTTCTAAACAGGTAGGCTTACATTTACCGTACCATTCAACACTGATTACAGTCAGACATCTTTCATCAACTGGATTCAAATTATAATCATTTAGGATTTTAATAAATTGCATTGTAAAGCACAATGATTTTAGCTCCTCTGTTTTACTTTGAGATCATGTTGGTGTTCATTTCAAACATAAGATACATAATAGTTATCGATAAACTCCAGAAACATTGGTGTACCATATTTCATAGCAGGAAAGAAATCTGTCTTTGTGAGACAATATTTGGAGGCATTCTTATAAATAACTCTAATTTAATTAAATGGAACAGAATATAGTTACATTTATTTAGAACTTAAATTGCACACTTCTGTTACATGTTACTAGTAACTTCATGACACTAGTGTGTATATGATTTTATATTGGCAAGTTAGGCTACATCAGCCTACATGCATGCTTTTTTTCTTCTCAATATTAATTTATCTAATGAACACACACATAAACTGTGCACACATTACTGGTATGTGATTAGTGGTAAAACATTTACTTGAGAGTGAGAGCGACATACCAGTCTTTCAGTATTGAGGAAACCTAGAGCTGAAATACAAACAAACCATCTGAAAGATTTCACTAAATCCACTCACTCTCTGTATCCATCCATAGTTTGATTGATCTATCCAAACCCTATCCATTTATCTATTGCTTTTTATCATTGTCTGTCTATCTATCTGTCTTCTAGATTTCAAGATATAAAACAATAAATGTGAAAATGCCCCAAAAAATCCTCAGGAAAATAAAAAGTCTTGCAAATGCAGCTGTGAGATTTTGTATATAATGCAATGAATTAAAGTATACAAAAGAGCGTATGAAGTGTGTGTGTGTTTATTTCTCAGTATAGCTTTCAGCACTGTCCTGCAGATACTGGCCTGCATAATGCATTGCTAGTAACAGGTGCATCATTCAATGTTTGCTTCTAGGTGTTTTATTTCAAATGGACATCAAAACAAAAAGGTCTTGGCTGAAATATGGTTACTATGTCATCTCTCTCTTTCTGTGTGACCACTCCCTCTCTCTCTGCCTTTTCTCTTTCTTTCTCTTTGTGCATGAGAGAGTAAGAGAGGACAGAGAAAAGCAGCCTGTCGGACTGGTAGAGTGGGTCTTCTCATTCAGAAACACTAATTTATCTCACTGTACAATGTGCTTACTCTGTTAATGTTTGTGTGTGCGTGTGCATGAGTCATCTGGATTTTTGCGTGTTCATACACTAATGTGTCTGTGTTATTTATACCTTGTGTCATAAAATGAATGAGAGTTAGATCCAAAATATCACAAATCATATATATTATATACCTATTTTGTAAACCAAAAATGTAAGTACATAAAATAAACATGACATATTTTCAATGGTTTTGCTTCAATGGTAGGTTAATAAAAGATCAAAAGGATAAACATTGTAGATTTATTTCCACAGCCACCTTTGCTCAGATTTACCAAGGGTGCCAATATTAGTGGAGGGCACTGTATATATAGGAAGGAGATCTGCTGTCATTTCTAAGACCATTGTCATTTAAATAGCTGTTTTCACAACAAAACACAGCTGCTTTTGTTCAAACAGCTGACTTCGGAAGTACCACATAAGGCAAACCCATCATCGGCACCTGTTTATTAACATTTTTTATTCTTACAAAACCTCACAGATGATTATAATGTTGCTTTGTCAAAATGCAGCCACTATAAATGTGTTCAATACTACAAAACCACCAGCAGGTGGCGCTGTTCGCATTTATTCATGCACAGGCCAAAGGAACAACAACATCTTGAAGCTTGTGATCTTTTTGATTCTTATCAGCATTCTTTAAAACTTTAGAGTTGTCTTAGTTAGTCTTGCGTGCGTATGTGTGTTATCTAGAAAGAGTAAAGAGATGAAAGAAATAATTTAGTATACAGAGCAATGATGTGGAACATCAAACTCACAAGAACTGCCTACATTCTTCTCTTTCTTTCTCTCTCTCACACACACTCAGTTTCTTTCTCCCCCCAACATCTCTCTTGGTGTAAAGGTTTTAATTTTTTCCAGATGTAACCCTTTTCTCTGGTAACACTGATACTTCTCTCCAAACCATCTGTGGCTGACCATTACAAGCTTGATGGTTTGTTTCTTCCAAGCTTTAGAAATGTTACAGTATTTGCATAAAACAAAAACAGTGGTAAAGTGTTTAATACCATCATGAAACCTAATATTAAACAACTGTGACCAGTAGGTGCTGTTATGGCTACTGTTGTTTCACTGCTCACCAACCACTGTGACATCAAAGGAAGAAGTGTGTTTTAGCAGCCACAGTTCACAGCCACTGAGACCACTTAAAGTTGGGGCAAAACTCTGGGAAAAAGTTGTGTAGTTTCAGCTTTAGGTACACTTAGGTCCCTTTTTGCGTCCAGTGTAGGCAGACTTAAAGGAACACTCCACTTTTTTTGGAAATAGGCTCATTTTCCAACATCCCTAGAGTAATACAGATGTGTTTTACCGTTTTTGAATCCATTCAGCCGATCGCCGGGTCTGGTGGTCCCAAAAATAGCATAGCTTAGCATAAATCATTGAATCCGATTAGACCAGCTAGCGTCGCACTGCATTTCACAAACATGGGATCCCTTAATAAAATCCATAGTGAAAATCAATGGATCACATGTCTTTAGGACCCCACCGACTTTCCTTGTAGAACCAAAAACAGTTCATACATTCTTCTTTTGTCGTTTGTAAAGCTGCATGAGGGTGAGTAAATTATGGGATGGATATTGTTTTAAATGAACTGTCACTTTAGGGATTAACTGCCATGATGTTAAAAAGTTGCAGATGCACGCATACACTCCCACAGTAAAGGCATTATAGTGATAAGTTCATTTTAATGCTTGCTTCACTTTCTCATCAGGTTGTCTGTACCAGTAGGATTTGTGCATGGACTCCACAGATGTACAGAGACTTGTACTGTGTAAAGGGCAGTAGAGAGTTAAAGTCTGTGCAGCAGATTTTAAAGAACTTAATGACCCAACCAGCTGTTGCTCATGTCAACCCCTCAAATCTCTCTTTTCCTTTTCTCCCCCTTTTTCTCTTGTTCTCACGAATACAGATAAAGAGATACACAGTTGCAAGAGCTGAAAAATCGGGGAAAGTAAAATAATTCACACTTTTATTTATTACAACGAATAAGGTAGTAGGAACAAATGCCCACACACATATATTACTGTTAGATGGGTTTGGGAATTTAGCATTTTGCCTTGCGTTGAATGAGTGATGCTTAATAAGTGATGTGTTTTTATGGAAAGCTGTTGTTCATCAATAAGGCAGCATGTGTTTCCAATAGGCAACCTCCCTGCTTTCTCAGAGAGGGTGATCGTTACTAAGAGACATGTACCCTCATGAGAGAGAGACTAGGAATTAGAAGTGTTTGAGTGTGTACGCATATGTTTGCGCTGTGTGTTGTAGCGACACTATGCAAGTGAAACATACAGAGATACAGATGATGTCACACGAGGTGTCTCAGCTAACAGTTCAGGTTCTGGGAGGGTTAGTTTAGGATTTATAAAACCTAAAAGTAGCCATTCACTGGAGGTTAAGATTGAGCCATGTGCTAACATGAGGGGGTCGCTCAATTTTCACCAGACAAAATGCTACTGTTTCTTGTACAAGTGTGTGACTTTGTGCACATTTTGATTATTTTACAGTAGGCATAGTGATGCTAAAATATTACAATGAGCTATTTTTCATTCAGAGGTTCATTAAAACCATGTGCATCAATCTCTGGCAACAGGCACTTTATTACACATCCTGCCATTTTTCATTCTCCATCTGTCTCTTTTCCTTGGGCCCGTTTTACTATTTTCTCCTTCTGCTCTTTCCATTCCTTGCTATTGGCCGTGCAATTTTTGAGTCTAATAGCACATGGTATCTTCTCCACTCATTTACCTCATTTTATTCTTTCCAGGCTAACGTGAATTAAGTCAGTTGTGTGGTGATATTATTTTCTTCCACAAGCTCATTTTTTGTACACACAACAGTTTTCTTCATTATGGGTTAGCGTGTGTCAGCCGACAAATTCATATGAGGACCAGACAGGAAATGACCCCCGGGCGTGGGGGTTCCTCATTGGAAACACACACATGCGAACACATCTCTGTGTGCAGAGAAGATATATACAAGTATGCATTTTTCTCTCTCTGTTGCTTTAAAGACATTGCCATTTTGGCTTATAACACCAAATGTGCCAATCAGATCACCGATAATTTACAATTTCTTTGAAATTTCTGCTTTTTTTAGATCTAATCGGCAGTCAGAATAATTATCAACACTGTTCAACCTCAGCCCTCCTCCACATTGAATGTTTTGAGCTAAAAGGAAATGTGAAACATCTGGACCTTTCGCTTAGTTGAGTGGAGGTTATTTACTATGTTCTTGTTGGATTTAGAAAAGTAATGAAAAACTGAACTATTCCACAGCAACTTTTTTTTGACATGCCATTTCTTTGCGAATACATCACACATATAAATTCTAGGCTTTTGCAATTGAGTGAAGTCTACCCCACGCACCCAAGAGAGCTCGCTCCTCAATCCTTCCCATGACCTGGCACGCGGCCTGAGACAGAAATTTGGTCTGAAATTCCCTTTCTTTACTCTTCTATTTTTCTCCCTGGCGGTGCTTTTTAAACAAGCATGGAGTCCAAGATTGAACCCTATGGGACCTTCGTGGGAAGAACGTGCATTTGCTTTTTCCTGCACACGTGTAGAGTTAGAAACCAAGAACTGGTTCTGTTTTGAAAATACAAAAGAACCAAATAATTTCCGTGACATTTATTTCCATTTTGGAATGTGCATTTTTTTATTGCTACTGCAAGGCTAGCAGCACTCAGCATATAACGCACATTGCTAACCAATTTGCTTAGAATTATTTTTTTTGAAAATTTTTATGATATTTTCGTCGTTTTTGACTTGTACCAAAGGATGTGGAGATGCCGATGGTCCTGGATTGATGTGTTCGTGGATCTGGTCAGCAGCTCTGAATCTGAGGGGCCAGCCTCAAGGAGGGAGGATGATCAACACATGACCAATCACATCCCATCAGTCCAGCAGCATCACTTCTTGAAGGCTTTAATAAACATCTGGGCTGTCACTCTTCCAGGAACAAACAACAGGTATGCCACCAAAAGAACTGTTAAATTAGTACAATTCTCAGCTGATTTTTATACAATTATTAATGGGTTGTGGAAGTAATGTCCCCTTCCATGGAAAAGTAAGTACTTGAAATATATAATTCAGCAGGAATGCTA
>JAUCNO010000353.1:16808459-16827565 GCA_032353835.1 Enteromius viviparus
GTAGGACCATAAATACATTTTAAAAACAACTGTGTCGTTTACCGTTTACTTTGCTTTTTTTTAATATTCAAATTCTTTTCCTTCAGATGCTGGAGTTTATATACTACAGACTCGGACACTGATGCAGCGACGACAGAACACCTGAAACACACTTCAAGAAGAGCTGGGGGTGCTCCATATAAAACTGACCCATAAACAGTTTTCACAGACTCTGAAAACATGTGTATTCATAATCCAGTATTTTAGTTGTTTATTTGTTTGATTTCTGTCTGTTTTGCAGTAATGTTAGACTGTTGGGGGGTGAACATGTACTTCCACACACAGCTCTGACTTCATGCATCAATGATGGGACTCATCAATCCCTATTGGAAGAGCTGGTGCTCATTGACCAAGAAAAGGAGAGTAAACGCATTAAAAAGAAAAATGACATACATATGTGTTTACTGTGATCCTGTATGTTTATTTTCTTGTTTTAAAAAAGTGCCTGTTTAACATTAATGTAAAACTTTTTGTGTAGAAAATGGTCATGGCCACAAATTTAGAATGTTTTTGTTTTGCTAAGTAATAGCTGCTGTAAGACTTTTTTTGAATGTAATATTATTTGGACGTCTAAATATTTGCTGGGTACATGCAATAATGCGAAATTATCATTCACAAACATGCTGTTTATAGGCAGTAAAAACGATTTAGCAATTCCCCATATTATATTTTTCTATTTCTCCATAATGCTTCTACAAAGTGTTTTAAAAGACAAATGAATCAGAACCAGAATCTGAATATGATTCCGGAGTGCATTGCATATGTGGTTTAGTAAAAGTAATGTCCACATCTGGAGGGGAGTGGGGCGGGCTGATCCGTGCCTGAACTCGAGGATGACTATGGTGTGTGTGTATGTGTGTGTGTGTGTGTAATCTGCAACAGATGACTTCTTGGGAGATGAGAAGGTTTGACGGAGGCAAATGTTTCCTCTGCTGGAGCCACATCAGCACGCGACGGATGTGCATGGATATAACAATACAGCTAAAATCCAGTATGCATTCGTCTTATAGGTAATATAAATGCTTGTATCCGGGTTGCAAGGAATCTGTAAAAGCTTCAATTCCTCGTGGGGAAGAACTTGGAGAAGCTGGACTGAAACAAAGGAATGTATTGAGTGGCTTGTTATTTGCTCATCACTGGAATGGCATACTTGCTCTGTAACTTTCTTTTGTTCGGCAGTGGAGCGCTATTATTCCTTGCGCCTGGTTGGGCCATTTGTCCCGAGCGATGCGAGTGCCAGCACGCGCAGCATATCCTCTGCGCAAATCGCGGTCTGCGCGCGGTGCCCAAAGCGCCGCAGGTGGAGCGCGCAGGGGACGTGCTGGTTCTCGGCCTTGCGGGAAACTTCATTCACAACCTCAGCGCGTTCGACTTCGTGCGCTATGGGAACCTAATCAGGCTAAATCTCCAGTTTAACCAAATAAGGAATATGCATCCTAAAGCATTCGAGAAACTCTCCATGCTGGAGGAGCTTTATCTGGGCAACAACTTAATCTCGACTATACAACCTGGGACTCTACAGTCGCTGAAAAAACTCACAATATTATATAGCAATAACAACGAAATCAAGGAGTTCGTTTCCGAACCCTTTAGTCATTTAAGTAGTTTAGTAAAATTGAGACTTGATGGAAATTTAATCGAGTTTTTAAAAGAACCCGTCTTCAAAGGACTGGCAAATTTAATGTTTCTGCACTTAGAATCGAACCAGCTTCGCCATATTGACCCCAATGCGTTCGCGCGGCTCAGCAAGCTGCAGTTTTTAAACCTATCAGATAATAAACAAACAGAGCTGCGCGATATTTTCATGTTTTCTCATCTCAAGTCACTAACAACTCTACTAATCGCAGGCAACCAAATAAAGCACATTGGAAATCACGTCTTTCAGAACTTGAAAAAGCTAACAAAACTTGCGTTGAGCCACAACAAGATATCCAAGCTGGACAGCGAAGCGCTGAAGGGGCTCGCGCGAGTGAAGGAGCTCAGGATGGACAGGAACGAGCTGACAGATGTCGCTGCTGGTCTGCTAGACCCGCTGGAGCGCATCGAGCACCTGGACTTCAGTGACAATCACATATCTCGCGTGGACCCCGGTGCTTTCGGCCGCCTTTCGCATCTAAAAACCTTAAAACTGAAAAACAACCGTCTTATCAATCTCTCAGGTGGAATTTTCGCCACGAACGGCGGTCTGTTTCACGTTGAACTGAATGGGAATAACTGGACTTGCGACTGCCGGATGGAAAAGCTTAGAAGTTGGATGACGCATGCGCATTCTCAGGGAAAGCTGTTGACCGTGTTTGTGCGCTGCCTTCACCCCCCAGTGCTGGCGGGAAAATACTTGGACTATGTCAGCAACTCCCAGCTGGGAAACATGAGTGGTTTCTGCGAGTCAGAACCTCAGCCAATGGAGAGCCGTGGAGCAGTAGTGCAGTCACCGGTTCTCAAGGAGGAAAGAGAGAAGCGGGAAGGTGAAAAACATGGAGATGTAGGTGTCCAAGGGGATGAGGGGGAGCAAGGGCTTGTGACAACGCTAGACAGAAAGAAGAAGAGGAAACCAGTCAGCTCAAGGCCAAGACCCACAGCTGGGAAAACAGGGAATGGCTCCTTATCTGATTTTCCAACAACAACGACCACGTTCCCGGCAGGCCACAACCATAGCACCTTTGCACCTTGGGCCCCACAGAAGCAGTTCAACCTGCCCTTACAAGACAGAGCCAAGCATCATGACTCAAGGGTTGAAGTGATCACAGATGCATGTCAGTTCAACCGTCACTCCATCCTAAATGTTAGCGTGGAAGATGTCACTTCCAGTACAGCCACGGTCCGCTGGAGCACAATTCCTCAAGCTGGACTAGCTCATGGAAAAGAACTTCTCTTTCGGGTTTTATTTGACCGCTTCGGCCATGCTTTCCGCTTCCCACGCTATGTTTACAAAGATGGATCCGACCGGGCCGTGACCCTCCAAGAGCTCCGCCCAGACTCCACCTACATCACCTGTGTAGAGAGCGTTGTGGGCGGAGCTTTGTGCCAGGTGGCCCCCAGAGATCACTGCACTGGATTTGTCACACTTTTGCCCTCGGTGACAAGTGAGGTCAACCTACAGCTTGTCACAGTAGCAGCCCTGGCGGCCAATGCGCTGCTCCTCCTTCTGGTGGGCGGAGTCTGGCTGGGGCGTGTGTTGAAGAGGCGGATCAGAAGCAGGAAGTCTCCCTCTCATGCACATGTACGTCACATGTACTCAACCAGACATCCATTTCGCTCTACTGTGGCCACTACCTGTGTCTCTTCTGAATTCAGCGGTTACCAGAGTGGCAGGCCACTGGCTGAAGAAGGTGACCTTATCCAGTTCCACGGCGACCGCTTCTTTGACAACAGCCATGCACGAAGAGACGACGATGCCATAATGCCTAGATACTCAGACTGAAGGGTAGTGTGTGTGTGTGTGTGTGTGTGAAAGATAATAGACAGTTTTGGCACAAAGTCATTTTGGCCACGAATGAGCAATCACTGAAACTGCAAACCTTTTTTCTTTGTCTTCTTTTCATTTCTTTTGATTGATTGTCTAGGCCTCGGCTGCTGGTTGGCAGAATTGCTTGGTTTTGGAATGAATGTCTTTCTGTCTTTGTAGATAATATATGACTTATTTACCCTGTATAGATATACTGCAGTATTCCAGGCATCTATATCAGTCAGTGAGGTGCAGCACAGGAAAAGTTTTTTTATACATTTGATACATTTCACTTTCATGATTGTTAATAAAGATGTAGTCTTTTTTAGTAATTGTGTAATAGTTTCCATGTTTTTTCTTTATAATTCATTCTACTCCAACATTCAGAATTTTACAAAAGGCTGTAGCATGTTTGGACGCCATATTTAATCCAAGACTATGACGGGGAGAGTTTATATTTTTAATAGCATGTTTAAAAGTCATAGACCATGTATGTAATTGAGTATGTAATCAGATGCCAAAAATAAGTACTTTACATTACATTACACATATTCACACAACATAAATAATTATTTATAATTTGATTCCACCTAGTTTTTCTTTTTGCTTTTTTTTTTTTTTTTTTTAATGAACCTACAATTTATATGCATGAGACTAATAATTTAGTGATTTTCACAAATTTTTTAAATTAGGGGAAAAAAATCAAACATGACTTTGGTCATTAATGTTTATCCATGTAATATAACGATTCACAAGGTTTGACATTTTATGATTTCATTAATAAGTCTATTAGCTTTTCACTAAATAAATAAATAAATAAATGCTGTGCACAATGATCACATTCAATGCTAAGTGATAAATAGAACTAAAATTAACAAAAAGTAATCACTACCTAATTTGTGTAATCCGGATAATGTTACAAACTAAAATTTCTGGCATGTAATTGTTTGTAAACAACAGTTCAATCCATTGAAAGCACTGCATTTCTATTCTTATTCCCAGACTAATTTTCATTCCTGTTAAAAACGGCGCTAACTTTGAGCGTCTACACCAAACTGCTACATGAATGTCACCATAAGATGGCGCAATAAATCAAGCTTTCACAAGATTTGAGCAGCAACACATTTCCAGTAGTCATTTATTTTAAGCTATCACCTTCCTTTGATTAAACCTTAATAATAATAATAATAATAATACACTAAACGAAACATAAAAAAAGAGATCAGGATACAGATAATAAGTGCTTTTAATTAAAAATGGCCACAAATGTGTACAAAAATAGATAAATATTAAAAAAACTGTACATGCATAAAACAACTTAAACCTGCAGCATTTACAAACATATTTTTTTAATCCACAATTATTTTTTATCAGAGATGGTACACATGCTCGCTTGTCATTTGCAGGAAATGTCAGTATTGATGTTTTGATTGTCACTGAGCCAGTTAGTGTGAAATGATTGCTATGCTGTCTTGTTTTCAGAGAATACTGTAAGACATTCAGAGCGCCATGAGTGCGATTATTAATGCATGGTTCCTACACATGATTCTGATGTTGGCTCGGTTTATATAAAATAAGCTGCATTTTACTTTATAATTCCAAAATTCACACATGATACTCTTTAAGTACTTTTTAGGTAATGTGATACCTGGTAATTCACCAAGAGGCCTTTTAAAATATTTACAGCGTAACAACCAGCTTTAGCTGCATCATCACAAATTTATAAAACTAGAGAATCCTATTCACAATGATAAATTTACAACTGCCCTGATTCAATGCATTTCACACGGCCTTGCCATTAGCTTCAGGATTCAGCACACACAGCTGTCGCTGAAGCTATCGAAGCGTTTACACTGAAAGTGGCCAAAATCAAAACACACATATACACACATACTGTAGGAGTAAAACTAGACGTCCCTGAGAAAGATCAACTTTTTAAGAAAAGTGTAAGAAGACAGAAAGAGAGGTACAAAGAGGGTGAGAGACAGGTTTGAGAAAAAGAAAACTAAATATAGGCAGGGTAAAAGAGTACCTGAGATGTCAAGGGCCAGAAATATAAACAGACTTTTCATTTAATCATTCTATTCATATTTTTTATGCATACATTCCCTTTTAGACACAAGTTTAAAACTATTTTGCTGTTGCAATGATGGGTACCTGCTTGGTCGTATATGGCTCTAAAGAAGGTGGTATTTAGTATTTTCGGTCAGTTTGTGTCCATGTAGAAGCATGTTATAGTTGTGTGTTATTAGCAGGGTGTGAGTGTGGGGGGAGGTGAGATGTTGAGATGCTGTTGTGTTGGATGGCATGTTGCTGGACAGGACTTCCTGTCGGACTACCCACTCCACCTAAACGCAAATACAAAAGAAATTCATCAGTTTTCAAAAGATATATAATAATACACACATTTTAAGTAATAAAACACAATATAAACATAAATAATACTATTAAAAAAAAATTGGGCTAGTAAAATTTGTATTATAGTTTTTGCATTTATTTGATAAAAAATATTATTAAATATAATTAAAAAGTATTTATTTAATATAACTTGATGTATTTTAAATACACAATGTATTTAGATGTATTTTCTGTAGTGTATAAGGACTTTATATTTTTTATATTCGTTCTAATTTCATTTAAATATATAATTTGGGGTTTCTAATTGTTATGGAAATAATTGTAACGGTGTTATTTAAGCAATAGTTCACACAAAAATGACAATTACCCCATATTTTACTCACCCCGAAGCCATCCTAGGTTTATATGACTTTCTTTTTTCAGATAAACACAGCTGGAGGTTTTTAAAAATGTATCCTGGCTCTTCCAGGCTTGGTAATGTGGCTGGATATTGCCCATTATTTTGAAGAGCTGTAAATCAGATATCCGTAAGTACTGCAACATAAAACTAACTATACACCTTTGGGGGGTTATCACATGTCCTCTGAAGCAGATCAATGGGTTTTTGTAACATAAATATTTCTAGTTTTAAAATTCTTACTTAAATAACTGACTGAGTAGTTCCTTCTTCTTTGTAGCTTCAAGGTTCATTACCTTCACCTGCTGGGTAGAGTGGCTTCTGGGCCGAGCTGTGACTCAACGTATGACGCAACTTATGTCATACGTCGAATCAGAAGTATGAGGTAATCCTTTTTAATTTTGGGTGAACTATTCTTTCAACTATACAAAAATTTAATTGACCAAAAATATGGATTTTTTTTTTACAATAAATGATTTTTAATTCCTATTATTATGGGGTGAAATATTACATATTCTTGACCGGTTTAAAGAAATTCGACCCCAATACACTAGTATATGGGAGAAAGCAGGAGAGAATGAGAAAATGATTCACACTCACTCTGTGTTTCTCTCTGTCTCACAGAGACAGGACAGTCTTTATGTGCAAGAAGAATTTGCTTCAGATGAGTGACTTCTGTTCTGAGCGATGTTACCTCATTCTATGAGAAAAAATAAAAATCAAATATATTTATATATATAAGCAAAGCAGCACATGCCTAAATCTACCAGTTGTGTTTAACACTGAAGGCTAAGTACATTCACAAGATGCAGGTGTATAAATGTACCTGCAGCTGTAAGTTAGTGTGTGTAAGTTCCTCTGCCTTCCTCTCCAACGACGACACCCAGACCTTTCTCTTCTGTCTGCACCGTGTGGCGGCAGCTCTGTTTCTTTCCAGAAACTTCTGTCTGCGCTCATCTGGGTCTTCCTCCGCTGTCCGCCGGCGTCTGGCTGGGGCCGGCTGTGGAGGAGATTGAGGGCAGGGGGTCTGCTTTGGTACGGCCGACATCTATAAAACACAAACATGATGTTGAATATTACAAAAGATTAACTAGAAACTATAAAAATCAGAGTTTGACCTAGACCTTTGTTGGTATCGGCTGATGTGAAAGGGGAGGGGCGCTCTGGTGGGTGGAGCCAGGATGCAAATGAGCAGGTGGTGAATGGTGAGCGTGGCTGTGATGTGATTGGTCCTGGGTTTGATGTTGATGTGTGAGTCTTTGCGGTGATTGGCTGTGGCAGTGCTGCTGGTATGCGTGATGATGAGAGGCGGATTGTAAATGTGGCAGTGGGTGCTGTTGTGACGACATCATATCCATCATGTGGCAAAGATTCTGACTGCCATTGGAAACGGCAGGATGGCTGTGAGCTGGCATGACCTTTGACCTCTGAAGGATTAGAGATGGGGAGAGATGGGTCAGAATGGCTCTTGGGCTCACTGTCATTTAACACTTGGGATATTTCAAGTTATTTCCAAAGGAAGTGCCCAAAGCGATACGTGCTTTTCCCTGATTTCACCAAAAAAAACATGTGTTTTAATTTCTAAGGTTTCCTGTGTGTGGTGATTGTTTGCGATGGTAAGATTACTTGGCATTTTAAGTTTTTCAAAACACAGAGAATCTACAAAGGCGTCTTTGAAAAGTCAGATGATAACCAGGTCAAGCCGAAGCCTTTGAAATTCAATACACTCTTGCTTTCTCAAGAGAATCAGCGCATGTGTGTGTGTGTGTGTTAATGCTGCTAAACAGGCAACATTGCATGTGTCCGAAATTAGATAACTCAATCAAGATGTCTACATTAGTTACAAAGCACTGTGGCATTATAACCCCTGTCTGACTTGTAATGTTTCTATAGAGACAACATAATCCTGTAGCCATGGAGTCAAATCATTAGTATGGGGCTGTACCTGAAGGGAGGAGCATGAGCCAGAGGGGGCGGGGCCTGGTATGCCAATCATACTAGAGTTCATCGACAACTGTGCCTCCATCTGTTATTTTAAAAGATTTTTAAATTATCATAATGATGCAATAAAAAACCCGTATTATTGCAAATAATATTTAGTTGTCCTGATTGAGCTTGAAATGCTTTCAGGTTTACTTACATTCATGGCAGATGTCCCAGGCAAAGCATTTGTCTGTCTGCTGTGCAGACAGCTGGGTGCAGATCTGTAATGTCAGAGGGAGTCACATTAGCCGAGAACAAAAGATTAAAAGTCCCACTTTATATTATGTGGCATTAACTACTATGACTTACATTAAAAAAGTGCAGTTTACTTATTGTGTTTATATTGTATTAAAAAATATATGCTGCTACTGAGGTCGGATACAAGTAAGGTTAGGGACAGGTTTATATTTTACATTAACCTGGTCATTTTGCAGATGCTTTTTTTCCAAAGATGGGGAATACATGTATACAATAAGTGCAGATGTACTTAATATAGTGGCACTGATTAAAATTACATGCAAAAAATATGTGTCTACTTTTGGGGTTGGTAGAAACCAGTTTAGCTGCTAAAAATAAGGAAAGTGTGGAGATCTTACAGCTTTACACTGGTAAATTCTGTGCAGAGGTATCCAGAATATTTGGAGTATAGTATAAGTTAAAGGTATTGGGTTAAATGCTGTGTTGAAACAAATCTTTTTTTCTATAGTGAAAACATTCTGTACCCCCAAAGAACTGTGTAAAAGTACTTTTTCCAGTTAAGCTCCTGACCTTTGATGGGAAAATAAGAATATGGGGTATTTTGGTAATAATGTGTGGTAATACTCACTGTTTATTTGAAGTGGAGTATGTGGCGGTGCATTGAGACTGAGGCTGTGAGCAGTGTGTGTGGAGCTGGTTCTGGTTGAGATGAGCCAGAGCGCACTGCTGCTGTTGCTGAGGTTGAAACTGATGATGTGTCTCAGTGTGAGGCTGTGTCTGACCTGACGCCTGCGCAGGAAAGTTCTAAAAGCAAGACAATATTTAAAACTTGGAAGGCATAAATATGCTAAATTCTCTAAAATATATATATTTTAATGTATACAGAAATCCTATAGATAAACTTTTAATATATGCTATAATCTGATAATTTGATCTGATAGCTTGATTTTTCTCAGTACAATCAACATAAAACATATCATATTTACTACTACTTCACACAACAAAGACTTTATGCAAACTTTTAATTATTTGCACATTTGAGTAAGCTTTTGAATCATGTTTTTCCTCTCACTGGTTTGGTCTCCTCCTCTACCCGTGATTGGTTAAGCTCCAGGTCAGTAAAGAGTCCCACTTCCTCACAGTCCCGTAAGAAACGGGTTGGAGTTGGAGTCTGATCTGCAGATGAATAGAGATCATGTTTATCACAAATGCAAACAGCATCATCAGAATCCAATGGCAATACATAATGTAAAAACATAATAGAATTTTTTAATAAGGCATGATTTATTTATATATGTCATACACAATGGTAATTCAAAGAACTTTGCATACAATATTTTATAAGAAATAATAATAAAAAAATAAACATAACAGGTGTATAAGAAATAACAATAAATAAAAAAATAATAAAATATGAAATAAATGTATTTAAATAAAATAGGAAAATATAAGAGTACATAAAGACGCATATAATAATCATTGTAATATTTTATTAAATATTGCATATATTAAATTATACTTATATATGGTGCTATATTGATTCATATTAGATTTATCTATAACATCTGCTTTTTTAATCTTTATTTAAAAATCAGGTGCTGGAAAAATGTTGGTTAAAGTTATTAAAGTTACTAAAATAGTTTAGTAGAAAGCAAAAAAATGCCTATCTATATGTCTATCTATAGACTAAACACATAGAAATTAAGGAGCCATAGGACATTTCTCAAGGTCAAGGAACAAAAACCTCAGATCAGCAGATCAATATCAAGTAACCTCCAGGCATTCTAAACAAATGTAGAGAAACTAACCCTCATCTCAATGTCATGAGTGAAACTTGTCTGGAGTAATCTTCTGGCATGCTCAAAAATGTTAAAAATTAACCCTGTGTCATAAACATGAGCCTGATTTTGCTCTTGTTGTTTTGGTAATGCAGGGGTAGTCTAAACGAAACTGCTTTTTTTCTGGGCTACTATGAAAGGGGTCAGAAGGTAAAGTCCTCGTTTTGTTTTTTATGTAAATGTTTCTGTCGCTGCAATGATGGCTCGCAGACCCCAGAGGTCAAAGGTCAGGCTGATGTTTATATGTCAGACACTGGGTTTCCAGGGTAACAGACATTGTCTAACTCCTAAATTAAAGGAGATGGAGAGCATGACCTATCATGACACATTTGCTTTTCACAGGCTCTTATGTTACTGACCCACAAGCTACTTAAAAACAGAGATATTAAAACACATATTAAGATCTTAAATGATGTGTGAACACATCCTTACCTGAAAGCATGCCGTCACACTTAATAGAAGAGAATTTAAGGGTCATCTCATGTTTGTGTCTGTGAATAATTAGGTGATCTTCTCTTTGGAAGCGCTACAAGAACAAGAAACATGGCAAATGCTGAAAAAATCACAAATCACATTTTTTCAATAGTAGCCAATTGTGAAATCTTTTTCAATTTAACAATCGAATTAATGGCTAAAACATGGGACAGCATGTAGCTCTGAATGATACCACAACAACTATCCGCAAACATCTGTAACTTACCTGTGAGCATCCAGGAGCAGAGCAAACATATGGCCTGTCCTGATCAACATTCATCACTGAGATCTAAAAAACCTAAACGTACATATAAACACACAGACATACAAACACATGCACACAAGGGAGATGACATTATAAAGTGCTCATGACAAATAGACAAACACAAATATAAATGACACCTATAGTGTCAAATAAGGATTTTATTTTAATTTCAGTCTTTTTGTTCTATCTATTTATCTTAAACTACATAACATAAACCCTAAATAGATAATAGATACATACATAGATATATCGATGATAGATAGATAGATAGATAGATAGATAGATAGATAGATAGATAGATAGATAGATAGATAGATAGATAGATAGATAGATGACACCTAATTAGTGAAATATACACTACCGTGAAAAAATGTGGGGTCAGTAATATATTTAATGGTTTTTAAAAATGTTTCTTATCTTTAAAAACCATTAGATATCTGACTGAACCCAAATTTTTGAACGGTAGTGTAGCTATAACCTATTTGTATATCTCTCAGTTCTCTGTATGTTACCCACATGTCCCTGTTTGAGTTCTCTTCTGCGTTCTCTGTACTGTATTACATCATAGTCTCGCCTTATAAAAAGATCCTGCTTCTTGCCCGGTCACTTATAGCATGAGCATTCCTCTAGTCATGACATCATTATTTAGTTCAGCCGAGGCAGGAGTTTGAATTGGCAATACGGGTCTACGGTGCTGAAGCCAGCCGTTTCACCGGCCTGCAGAATGACGTAATGGCGAAACCGGAGCAATCACGCGGTGTCACGAATTTTACAAACCCAAACAACAAGATCAGACATCCAACCCGGGGCAATAATGCGTCATGTTTTGGCAATGGGGGGAAAAAAACATGGTGAAGTTGTCTGAATCACTTTGGAGTGCGCGTGACGGTAGATGTCATACAGGGTGGAAAAAATACTATTCAAAAACAATACTTTCACGCGCAGGTGTGCGATATCACATTTAAACGTAGGCTGTGTACAATTCAATTAAACCGCTTGCTTAGCTGTCAAACTGCTAAAACGCGTAGGCTACTTGACAAGTTTGTTGACAATCTTCACTAAAAATGTACAGACATCCATTTAACTAAAGCCTATGTTATCTGTTTGTTTGGTGGAGTCACACCCCCTTGAACAGACACTTTACGAACATTACAGTGGAAACCGGCACTTTGACAGATACCAACTTGACAGTAAAACAATAACAACGGCGACAAAAATCCCAACAACACTGTACGAGACATGCGTTCCGTTTGTGTTCTGTGCCGAGTGTGATATTATTATGTTATATACTCACAAGCGCGAGTATAAAAGAGTAATACTAACTTACCCAAACGCACGCAGACTGAGATTAGCAACGCTCCTCGCGCTGGGACGAAGCACGCTGAAGTGAAACGCGATTACAATATGATCTATTTACAGAAGCATTACATCACCTCGAGGTGACGTCACGTGGGATTCCTGAACTTCTAAATCATTGCGGTCCGCTTTTTAAAAAGAGGAGGGCTTTCAGAGCCCGCGCACCCGCCCCCCGGAGGATGTAGCGGGCGTCCGATGCGGACATTGGTGCGTTGAGGGGAAAATAGGGAAGTGGGAGGCGCCTGGAGAGGTGCGTGCTGCGCCAACAGCTGTCTGGAGCGGTGCGCGGGACGGTCCCGGTTAGCGAATGGTGTGAGATAACAGAGAGAAGGGAGAAAAAGGGCATGTACATGCGTGTTAAAACGTTTAATTGCCTTCCTGTTGGTTTTTTAGGTGGTCAACGATATAAACCGCACGCCTTATTTTTACATTGTAGCAGGAAAATACAGTAAAAAATTAGGAGAAGTGGTGCAAACCATTAAGTAACATTATGTAATATCTTTATTTTATTTTGTCTAATGCAACAATGAGATTGTTTACCATGAGACATTTATTTAAAACTTTTCTCTGGAGTTATGTTAATAAAATAATATGTTAATATATATTTTAATATATAGCCTATCCATTATATGGTAGTATCTTATATAAGACAATTTATATAGAGCTTTAGCATATTTGTCAACTTTTAAAAGTGTATATAAGGGTAGATATTATATATATATAATATATATATTATATATTATATATATAATCTATTATTAAAAATGCATCATCTACACTTTTTAGAAACTAATATACAAAAATAATTTTTGGTCAGTGTGATGGAAATATTCGAATGTCGGTGTGATGGATTCTAATTTACTTTGCATAATCAAGGCAATGGACATTTTCTAAGGAAATGAATCTTATGGAATGACTTATGCTATAGTCAAAATAGCTGCCAGAATGCTTCATAAACAAAAATATCAAGCCATAAAGTGACACCATCTGTCAGAGCTGTTTTATACGATCACATTAACCATAAGGAGAAAAAACAGGTGTCAAGATTTTTAAGCTTTTTAAACTCATTAAAGAATATTTCTTCATAAGTTCACTTAAAAAACATTTTCAAAGTTCAATATTATTTAACCACGTGTGTTAAGTGGTAAAAAAACAGGTGTCATGACTTCAAATAGGCTATATGACAGAATGTGGATCCATTCAGATTATTGTAAAATGAAGGGGTGTGTCTGATGTTCCGAATAGCGTGGTCCTTTTGTGGTAAGCACTAGGGAAAGAGTGAAAGAAAAAGGCAGAACAAGTGGGAGGGAGAGAAAGACAGCGTGATTCATTAGTGCGCTCTAACTCAGAACTATAGTAGCTGTTTCCTCAGCAACACCACAAAACAGGAAGTGATAATGATGTCACATCAAACTCCAGCCTTAGCTGACTCCTACGTCTATGAGTATGAATCATTCACACACAGAGACAATGCAGCAGAGGACATGCACCCACAAGTCTCATATGACCTCATCCCTGTTTCTACCATGATATAATTCAACTTAAAAAGGAACTGAGTCAAGTTCACTTTTTGCTTCTCCGTTGAAAAGAAAAATGTGATTTTTGCTAATTAATCAGAGTTTAATCACAGTTTAACTAGTTTACAAAAGAGGAAAAATCAACAATTCATTACAGATAATACACTAAAATGAAATGTTCACAATGATATCAGAGCTATACGTGTTGATTCTTTTAATGGTTTCTCAAATCTTTGGACTTTTTTGGGTGTTTGTGAATGAATATAAAGCAATGGCATGTGTGTAGCAGGTCTGTTTGAAATTTTTCACATCATCCTTTGTAATCCTTCAGTGTCTCGAGGTAGATCTGCAAAAGTTCAAAGATTTACTGCACATGAGCGAAACTGTATTGGATCAATCAAACAATTGGAACTAGATGAATCCTGAGCCTTTTGATATTGTTTTGACAGTCAATGTCGTTTGACCTGCCATGACCTCCTCACAGTCTGGTGTCGGTTGCTTAGGTCATCTTGTTTGAGGCAGATTGAGTCTGGCTTCACGCTTCAACATTATGTGGTCTAATGAGCTTTTCGGTACAATTTGAATTGCTCGTGCATGTACTGCATTAGCACAAAATGATAAAGCTGAAGAGAAAATATGATATTTTTAGGAGCAAATCTTTATGCAAGCCTATTTGTTTGAAAACAGTGACATGGAAAACATTTGGTCATTTCGTTTCTCGGTTATTTACATAGGCCAACGGCAGAGGACATTTATAACAGAGAGATTTAACGGTTGATTAGCGAGTGATGGTCAGCACACGGTCACTGTCACAGGCTGATCAAAGAGACATTCCTCCTGCTCTTTGTGAACACAGCGCCTTACAAGGATGCATGTGTCACACCTGACAGACTCCCAGGCTTGTCAATGTTTTAAAGAGGAGGGTGGTTGGCATTTTTCTTTAATTAAAAAAATTCTACTTCGAATGTTTATAAGAGACATTCTGCTATTGTATAGTTGAATTCAAATTTTTTTGCATTTTTTTCTTATACATGCGTTCTTTTTTTAGGGATGAAAAAATGCAGAGATGGCGGTCATACATTTAGATTAATCAAAAGTGGCACAGAAGTTGGATGCATTCATTAATATTTAAGTGTGTTTACATACACCTTACTAAGAGATATATATAGCTCCCAGTATGGTTTAGTAAGCTGTTACACATACACATGTGTGCCCTTGTTACAGTGTAATTGGTCTAATGTCATGTGTGATCAGTGTATTCAGTGCACTTCTCTTCTGAAATCATATTTTATTTATTTTTAACAAAAGTACACATGTTTTAAAATGGATGTATATTATGCATGAAATTATATAAACAATTATTTTATGAAATATTTGTTCTTACCCAGTAAATTTTATTTAGGTACACAAACAATAACATAGGTGTGAAATGAAAGACCATTGCATAGTTAAGTTTTGGTTTTTTTTTTTGACAAAATTAAGGAAAAGTTAATCGTTTTTGCATTCCCAGACAGTGGGACTTATAAACCTCACACTTTTAATCCAAGCTGGAAGGATGGCAAAAGGTGCAATCAAATAATCAATAATGCATAATACTTATGTGGCCTTTCTCAGTCAAGCATTCCTCGTCTACTCCGCTCAGGTGAACAGCAGCATGTTTGTTTCTCCGGTCCCTCCTCCTCCTCTGCTCCTCCGTCATGCTGCTTTGCCCCCCATCCCCCTCCCATTGGCTGGCAGCCGTCTAAACAGCTCCAGCTGCAATCACCGCCGCCGCTGCTGCTGCAACGAGCTGCCGGCTATTTGATCATCCCCCATCCCGCACAGCCTCTGCCTTCGCCGGTCTGCAAGCTCACGGACCTCTGCCAACACATCCATTATGACGGGCGTCGCGGCTGCCTCCTTCTTCTCCAACGTTTGCCGGTTTGGCGGTTGCGGGCTGCATTTCGAGTCCCTGGGCGAGCTCATCGTTCACATCGAAGATAACCACATCGGTGAGTGGTGCTCCGGTTTCGGCCTGCTGTCCCGCTAAGCAGCCGCTCTCAAGCGGCGAGGAGTCGCGTCTGTGCGCCGCGCATTTGGCTGTAATCTATGCAGTGACGCGCTAATTCACTTGTACCAATTCGCTGCAAATTTAATTGCATTAGCAGTGACTCGGTTTAATTAATAGGCGATAGATAGGCATAAGCAGGTTTCAGCGACGGGTGCACGGGTTCGTGCACGGTTACCAGACGCTGCTCTGTTTAGATCTAGGCCTGTGTGTACTTGTGGCAAGCCGTATTAACATGTATTGCTTGAAGAAACTAATACAGTTTTGTTATTAGCAGCGTTAGTAGTTTTAGGTTAATGAATACACATTTTCCAGTAGTTGCTAATATGAATAATCATCTACTACTAATAATAGAAACTTCTGGTATCGATCACAATGTTTTGCCATTTGTCATATGCATTATTCGAAATATGTTATTATTGGAATACTAAAACTAAGTATCTGTAATTTCAGTTAAACAACAACTTATAATAGTAACAAAACTGCATTCTAATGCTATGTTCAACCCAGATGCGACTTGCATAAATAAATTGTGCTATTCGTGCGTAGTTGGATGCTTGAACATTTTGAGTTTACTCGTTTCCTTTGCGTGTTAAATTACTTTCACAGTAAAATCGTTTTCACGTCATGGGAGGGGCTTCTGCCTGGCAGTTCCAGACTCTAGTGGTTATTCTAGCAAATTTTCACCAAGGTTCAGATTTTTCAACTTGAGCAATATGCGTGATTTTCTTTATCAAACCTTTGATAAAAGGTGTCATTTGTGCGAATCGCGGCGCAGGATGTCTAATCACGTCTTTGCATTGACTTAACATGTAAATCACTCACACTTAAGGCTTCATTCGCGTCTGGTGTGAATGCACCACCAGGAATCATATTAAATTGAATTAAAATGAGAGGGATAAACTTTCACACTACCACATCTGGTGCGCACCCGGGTTCAACTGGTGGCAGAGTTCGGTTCATTTGAATAATGTGAATGTTGTCTTCCGACATCGAGTGCAAACCCGGGAACCATACCAGAGTCTGCTTAAAAAGGGTGGTCCGGGGTACAGCTCATGTGAACACAATCACGGAAGTGAACTGTTATTAACCTTTTATTTGATAAAAGTGTGTTTTTGTGTGTTGTACTGGATAAGAGTGAATGTTGCACTGCAAACAGTAAGTTGTGTCACATTTCTGTTCGACTGAAAGTTTTTGCCAGGTTTTGTATTTTTTTGGTCAGCTGAAAAATTTGTATACAGTTTAATCCAGTGAACAGATTGTACTTCTGTCTCTCACAGCCTCGTTTTCATTCCCTTCAAAAATACAATAAGGTGCTAAAAGGTCTAAATGTAAAAATGGCTTGCCATGTGTACCGTAATTAGCGCTTGCTGTAAAGAGAGCCATTGTTTATGCGGGTGTTGTGTATTCAAGCTGGCTGTCAAGTCCACAGGAAGGAATCTCTTTTAAGGTGTTGAGGAGTTACTTAAGATTAGCATGCAGAACTGACCTTTTCGAAGAGAAGAGAATAACTCGCTATATGAAGCCAAATTAACCTTATATAGAGAGATGATGTTGTTTTTCAGATTTTGTTTTTCACAGTGATTTATTAGTGATGCATTTTGGTTTAAAACTTTTAGCAGACTAAAATGGAAAACCTTAAACAAAGTGTTGCTAAGTTAAAGTTTAGTGATTCATTGCGCTTTTCCTACCACCTTGAAATGAATTACTGCTAAAGAAAAATTAAACTGAAACTAAACTGAATTATTGATAAAGAAAATCAGCTAAAAACAATATGGTCAAAACACATTGTCTTTGCTGATCTGTAATGGAAATGAATGAATGTTTATAACTGATATTGCTGTGCTGCTCATATCTATTCTAATGGCAGTGTTTCACTGCAGCTGTCACAATGGAACACAACTGTCAGAATGAAACACACCTGCACCCCAGTCTGTGTGTCTGTCACTGTAGCCTCATAAAAGATCAGCTAGCCTGATTTCCCTCAGGAATCACAGATCTGACAATTGAGGTTAGGGATTTGACCTCAGAGCTCTTGTTTTAATGAGCACAACAATGAAAGACCCCCGCCTAGACCTCCACGCAGGTCATTAATACTACTAATCAATAATAATTCTATTGAAAGCAGACCCCATGCAGTGGCTTGGTCCGGCTGTTTGCCAGCAATGAAGATGATTGTTAAAATTCATAGCGTGATGCTTGAGTTAGAACTAGTTTGTTCTGCACTATTAGGGTTTTCAGTGGGTGATTAATGTTACAGCTTGACAGGAACAAGCTATATTTTAGACAACTGACATATAGAGCCGGATACAGACTCTGTCTACATCTCCTCAATTACATCCCATGATTGTCTCCAACTCTTCCTCTCTTTCATCGCTTTAGGAAATCATACACGCATGTAACTAATGAAGAATTGTTGATGGCAGGTCATTGTTGATTATTTTACTGACATTAAGTGCGACAAATTGGCAAAATGCTTATAAACAAATTTACACACAAAATAACTTTTGACCTTAAGTGTAGTCTCAGAAGCCCTGATGCTGTGTTTAGATTAGTCTTTGCTGTAAAAGCTTTTTTACATGATATTTAGTAACTAATATTGTGCATTCGTCAGTTATTAATAATTTTGTTTATACCTTTCACTAATATGCTTCAGGTAAGCTGTTACAAAGGTAGATGAATGAAAAGTTTTGTCCTCAAAGTCTGAAGTCATATTTGGCAATGCTATACAACTACTTCCAAAATATAGTGTGTTATTACATTGTAACAAACAACATTGTTTAATTTCTTAAAGAAATAGTTCACCCAAAAATAAATATTCTGTCATCATTTGCCCTAGAGTAGTTCCAAACCTGTATGAATTTGTAACCAGGCTGTTTTGGGTCACCCTTGACTTCTATAGTATTTTTTCCTGCTATGGAAATCAATGGTGACCCAAAACAGCCTGGTTACAAACTTTTTTCCTATATCTTCCTTTGTGTTCGGCAGAACAAAGAAATTCATAAACATTTGGAACTCAAGGGTGAGTAAATGATGACTTTTTTGGGTGAACTATGCCTTTAAGACTTCATGTTGGTGCTTGGTCATTCGGTTTTCTAGCTATTTGATTTAGCCAAGTCAAGTCAAGTCACTTTTATTTATATAGCACTTTTAACAATACAGATTGTAGCAAAGCACTGAACATTATCA
>JAUCNO010000353.1:16834400-16846075 GCA_032353835.1 Enteromius viviparus
ATGGAAAACAGCTACTTTAAATATAAAAAATATTTTAGAATTTTACTGTTGATCTTGTTCTTCAGATCAAATTAATGCAGGCTTGGTGGGAAAAAAACCTTTTTAAACTAAACTGCAGTGGGAAATGTCTGTAACAATAGTTTACATTTGGGAGGTCAGTACAGAAGGTTGCCAATTGTATTTGGAACGTGTTTTAATAATCCATTTCCAATTGTAGCTTTTTCCATTTTGTAAAACAACTGTCATTCCAAGAACAATAGTCCTCAGGTGCATCATTACCTGCACATCAATCCATTAACATGACCCGTGTTTGTTTTTTCTTCAGGTTCATGACTGAAGCCGCACGCAGAGAGCAAGAAACTCAGAAGAAGAAGGTCCAACCCAAAATTGCTATATCAGTCACCGGAGGCGTATCGCGTAACAGTACGGCCACGCCTCCTCGGCATAGCAACGGCAGCCTGACTCCGCCCGTCACCCCTCCCATCACACCCTCATCATCCTTCCGCAGCAGCACACCCACAGGTGAATGGAGCTTGTGTGTGTGACTTTCTATATATATACCAATTATTTTAAATACTTAAATATGCCAAGAGTCAGAAAAAACACACACACATTATGCTCCTAATGAAGAAACACTGGATGATTGGAGTAAAGGGCACATTTGCTTTCTCAAATCTCATTAGTTCTTTCATCAGCTAATATATGAAGCAAATAAATGACTAATTAAAGAGTTTAACTTTATTGGTGTGCCTCAGGCAGCGAGTGTGATGAGGAGGAAGTGGAGTATGAAGACTCTGACAGCGACGAGTCCTGGACTACAGAAAGTGCCATCAGCTCAGAGTCCATCCTCAGCTCCATGTGCATGAATGGCGGCGATGAGAAACCCTTCGCATGCCCTGTTCCAGGATGCAAGAAAAGATACAAGGTACTGCACTCAAAACAGATATATTTTTAAAGATTTAATCAAAAATACAGGTATATTGCAATGTAAAATATCAATTTTCTATTAAAATCTAATTTATTAATATATAATAATAATGAATAATAACATATAACTGCAGTATCATCTACAAATAACATGAGGAAAAACATTACAAGTACTGTCTGATGATTTCTTCCTGTTCGAACAGGGAAGACCTGTAATAAATAGTTATTGTTTCTGGAAGTGCTTTCGGCTTTCCCTCATTCATGCTAGTAATTGTAAACTTCTCTTTCAGAATGTGAACGGTATCAAGTACCACGCTAAAAACGGGCACAGGACGCAGATCCGTGTGAGAAAGCCCTTCAAGTGTCGCTGTGGGAAAAGCTATAAAACCTCTCAAGGCCTTAGACATCACACCATCAACTTCCACCCACCTCTGTGATACACACACACACACACACACACCATCATCTTCAAGTTTACCGAGTCATCCTTTCATTTACATTTCTGGATCATATGTAAACTGGGATCAAATGCCAATTACATTACTATTTGTTTCTCTTTATGTATGTGATTTTATATATACATGTAGATATACTTGTACATTTGCACATTCCACGTATATTGTTTCTTTATTGCTTTTCTTTTGCAGTCACTGATAAATGACTGTGCTGAAGATTAGGACACATTTCAAAGACTATGGTTTAAGTTCTAGATAATTTATATTTTTGGTTAGTTTTTTCATCAAACCTACTTAGAGTGAAAACTACAGTAGGTATGTTGAAATGTGTATATATGAAATTATATAAAGACACATTTATATATATATTAGCAGCTAAGTTGTATTATCCAAACATTTTATTTTCCATCATATATTTTGCATATTATGTTTTATACAAGAAGTTTATCTCATCTTTATGGACTCCTTACATTTCATATTTTTATTGGCTTTGTAGAGGAGCAGTCTTTTTTTATTGTCTGTATCGGAAGGACATTGATCTCAGGTCACAATACAGCTGCCAACTTTCAGACAAACAAACCAGGAAACGGGAAAAAAACTCACTTCCACTCGCGTCGTTCCAGAACATTCCGCACAGAGTATCAAAACGGCTGACATGCCTTTCCAGGTTTCTTTTGCATGCGGGCAGCACCTTCGGTGTGAAACTGCATTCTCTGCATGTGGCCTTCTCCAGACGACTGCAAGCGGTTACACGACATAGACAAGCTTTCTGTCCAGCTGCATTTGAGTTCTGAGCAATATTCGACCCGATGATCCCTGAATGAAAACGCACTATTGTTGAAGCCAACAATAGCTTCGAAACAGACACAGAAGGGCCGATTTATTCAGCCCCGTTCCCCTGCTGTTATACCAGCAGTGCAGAAGTGCCAAGTTATTCTTCCCCAACTGAAAAAGAAACATGGATGATCAGCCAAACACACACCGGGTCACATCTGGCTATCCGTTTGGTGCCTGTTAGCGGAAGAGCCTTAAAGAGGACCTAAACTTCTCTTGGTGTACTCAGCCTTGCAGTATTTTTTTGTCAGCTCTAGCTCATGTGATCTTGATTTCGGTCGTTGCTGTTGTTTATTTTGAACACGTTTGGGACTGTCCTCGTGGTTGTGTTTGTGTGAACGTATTCGTTAGCTCTCTGCTTGCCTTGTATTGTAGGCTACGGCTTGCTAGCATGACACAACGCTTTACTGCTCTGCTGTCTCTTGGCTTGTGGTCTTACTGTTACGATCTTTGTTGTCAAAAGTATTATATTATTACTTTTTATTGGTACTGCTAGTTTTACATTTCGATAGTGCCAGATGCATAGCTACGCCTGCATATATTTGATCAACTATAATTCTTGAACCATTTTTGCATCTGTCCTGTTGTCGGCCAAATAAAAAGCATACCACGGTTTACAAAAGTCAAATGTCTTTAGCAGCTTGCTAAAACCTTTGGTGCAAGGAAGGACCAAGTAAGCTTCCCTATCCACTAGTCTAGTTAGGGTCGGTCAGATGAAACAACATAGACCAAAAATGGCACTGCCAAATCTCCAGATATGAAGCTTGGGAAAATAAGGTGCTGTTTATGGTGCAATGATGGCATCATATTGTGTTTCCATGGTTCTTCTAACCATGGTACTTATATGGCATTTTATGTCCAAAAACATGGTTATACACAAGGAATTCAATATGGACAAATTATTGCATACACTTGGACCATATGTTATTTAAACACTAATATTTTGGACTGTCGCCATGATTTTTGGGAAAATAAGAGGCTTGAGGTTGTTACTATAATTTCGATGCCAAAAACTGGAGCTAGGGAATGAAGGAAGTATTGGATGCCTACCGCAGATGACTCACTGTCCTGTTATTTTCCAGTTCATCCGGTGTCATGTTTGTTTTGTATGTGTGTATTTTTGGACGCTGTACTAGTAACCACATTTGTACCCCTCTTTGGTCTCATCTTTGACAAGCAAACTAGAACCCGTTGAACATGATTTTACGGGATAGGCTCTGTGTGATTCCTCACACCTACAATGTAGTAATGTGACTGAGATGCATTTATTTTGGAGGGAGTTTGATATACTATATAGTGAATGTATCGTATTGCAAGTCTTTTGTAAAGTGCTTTTGAAATTATATTTTCGTACTGTATGTTTTTGTGGAAAATGTTTTGTGGAACCGAGGCAATTTGTATGTGAGGCGACGTGTATCGCGTGTTCGTGTGAATGAGAGACTCTTTTGAGACGTCTTTATCCTCAAGCTGCAATGTAAACTTTAGGACAATGGTACAAAAATAAAGAAAAGCAGACAAGTGTGTTGCCCGTTTCTCTTTTATTGTCTATAGTGTGCTGATGTAATGACTAGTTGATACAAGGACAGATGTATGAGCTTGAGCTGCAGCATTCTTTATTAATAAACATACACTTGATACACACAAACACAGAGCAACCCTAAGTTAAACTTCCTGGCACGCTTACAGTGTGGAGCATCAGCTTTGTTGGGTAAATGGATTTCAAGCAGGAATGTGTGATGGATGTAATGCTGAAACTGAATGTATTAAGTTGGGTTTGAACCAATGATGCACTGAAAAGCCAAATGCACAGCCATAGATTTGGCACACTGGGTCTTTTTGGCCTCAGCAAACCACTTTTATGTTGATTTTTATAGTGTTTTTCAATACTTTTCTGAAGCTTAACAGTTCTGGTTCACATTTATTGTTATAAGATGTAAAGCACAACCAGCTTCGCAGAAAAAGTTTATATGGTATTAAAACAAAACCAGATTGATTAAATGGTGGCAGAATGTCTAATTTTAGGTGAACCACCCCTTTAAATTATGGTCATTTCCCTTAAACATGTACATCATTGCATCATTGGTCCTTTAAAATGAATCTACATTTTTTCATAAACAACAACCTAAAGCTCTCATTTTAAAGCGCAATCTGCAGTACACAAAAAAAGTGCTTTTCATTTTTTTTTACATATCTATTACACCTGAAGACCACTATTACAGTTTTCTGTCCCTTAGAAGTTTAAATATCTGAATTAATGTCTATGTGCAAATCAAATATAGTCCTCCTGGCATGAGTGCAGCGGTTACGACAAAGTGACAACATCAGCGTGTTTTGAACAAAACACTGAAGCCCCTGAATCACCTGAGGCGGTTTATATTGAACGGAAAGCAAATAAATATTTTTCTTCTCTAATCAAAGTTGTCAAAGTTCAGAACATTGTCATCGAAGTGTGTGTGCACATGCTTTTCGTAGAGATGCTGCTGGCAGTCCAGAGGAAACTGCTCGCTGCAGACGGGACATACCCTCCAGTGAGACTCAACGTGCCGCTCGAAACTGCTTTGCTCAAAGTGTGGCGGGAAGATCACCTCACACAGGGGGCAGCGCTTATGAACATCAGGTCTGGGTGGAGAAGAAAGAGAGAGTGCTTTAGTCTATGGTGGCAAGTGAGATTACTTACTGCGTAATACATAATATGGAAGACTACTGCAAGTTTACGGGGGAAAATATGACAGAAACTTTTTTAAACAGCAGTATGCTGTTGTCAATCAACCAATATTTAACTGAAATGAAATAATAATAAATAAATAATAAAAAAAACAGGAAAAAAAACTAAATGCTAGCTTCCAAGGCAACATTTTTAATTTTCATTTAGTACTAAAATAACAAGAACAAAAAAAAAAACACTCAACTTAAAACCTTAGCTAACATTAAAATGAAAGTAGAAAATATAAAATAAATTTATTTTAAAATATTAACAAAAAAATGATCATAATATATGATATTAAAATAACACTGCTGTGTATTATACAGTGCATACTAGTGTTCATACTGCCTAATATTTAGTTTATAACACAATTTGCAAACCTTTATAGTAAATAAATTTAGTGTTTAGTATTTACAGTAAATTTTATTGAATTTTTGGGTAGAACAAAGTCTTAATTATTCATAAACGTTTGGCATTCGGATCCATTAATGAGCCAAAAAAAAAACAAAAAAAGATGTATACAGTAAATGTGCACGGATTATTACTAAAATGGTCATGAATATCACATCATCTTCATAAACATTTTTAATAAACAAAAATGATGGTCTAGAGCATTGCATTGTGGGATACATAGCATGCTTTGTTGTATACCACAGATTTTTGCACATATTCTATTTCTAGGCATTCGATGTAAACGGTGCACGTACACTAGCATACATTTACCTGGTATCAAAGCAGAAGCTGGTGTGGCTCTCGTTAGATTCCAGGCTCTGATGATCACAGACTGCAGGAGCTTCGCCATCACCTCCCTAAGAAAGACATAAAAACCAAAATGAAACGCACACATCGTTTCTTCTTGACTGAGACATAACAATACAATGTTCTCCAGTGGACACGTCGAGCTGTCACCTCTCTATTGAGACAACAGCTAAGATCTCACACACACACACACACACACACACACACACCCACACTTCCGACGAAAAGCCACGCCTGTCTGCACACAGCCGGCTTCCTGCAAAGGTTAATGGGCTTTTAACGCAGCAAACGAGAAAGGAGGAGAAAGGGGTCAGCGCCGATCTGCACCCTCAAATATCACAGGCCGGCACCCCCAGCCAATTAGCAAAGCCCTCGTCAACATCTCTCTCTAACGAGCCTCTAGCCTCGTCACTCTAATCCGCTAACGAGCTCAAAAGAGAAAAGCCTTAATTGCCGTTTCATGCAAATTTACCACCTCTGCATTCACCTATGAACTGAGGTCTGAGAGTGCGGGGAATGCAGAGGCCAGAGAGGAAGAGAAGATGAAAAAAAAAGAGTGAATCTAAGAGTTTGAATCAAAGGTGGAAGTCAAGATGGAAGGCTGAAAAACTGAAAAAAAAAGAATGAGCGAGAGGAAGAGAAGGGAGGCTGCTAAAGAGTGACAAAAATACATCAGTTTCAAGACATCCACCTCTAAAGCTGACGAGTCACTTAAACTAGTACTTTATATGAGGTGTCTTTAAAGGGGTCATCCGGTGCCACATGCACTTGTACAAGCTGTTTGAACTGAAATGTGTGTTGGGAGTGTATGTCCACAACCACCCTACAATGATAAAGATCCACCTGTAGTTTTGTTTTAATGTAATTAAAATAAGTTGCCCCTTCTAAAATCAAGCCATTCTCAAATGCATGTCGCACACATACAGAGGCCACTCCCACAATATTTGATTGACAGCAGCGTGTCACACAGACTGAACTGGTGTTTTCACTCAGACCCGCCCTGAGTGAGCCGTCATCAGACCGAGATGCAGAGACAAGCAAGACTCCTAAGAGATTGAGCTGTTTTTTTGTTGAATGTATTAATGAACATAGAAGAAGTCATTTACCCCCGACATCTGAGTGACTGAAGACGCGGAGGATTAAAGTTACATTTGGTTCTGAAGGGAAACACCCCCTTGATCAACCGAAATGCGTTTATGTTCGCGCGAATCATTCATGATCCAGCCTCACTAACAGAAGCAGTGAGTATAATGTCTTTTAATGAATCTTTGCAAATCGCCTTTCCTAATAATGTGCTAATCAGCAAGTTTCACTATGAATACAGCAAAAAAAAGATCCTCTGAGAGCGCCTCGGAAAAGAGGGGCGGAGTCAGCAAAGCGTGTGAAGATTTAAAGGGGAAGTACACAGAACAGTGATTTCTAAAGGAGAAAATTAACTCTTTGAGACATTTTAAAACAAACTATATTACAAACTTTCCATTAAGATCCTAAATAATCATATAAGCTAGTATATAAAAAATGGGTTTCTATGACTCCTTAAAAGCTTTCACTTCAGAACAAAAAAAAAAGAAAGAAACACCTGTTAAATCTCAGTGTAGCATCAGACAGGATGTGTTTTAAACATGTACTGCAGATAAGCAACAGCTTTAAATAGGACACTGTCCAGATTAAAACTCACTCTTCCAATACTATCCATCAAGCACTACTTATAGCATAGTGAAGTTACATTAAAACAGAGCATGTCTATTATACATCTTTGTAGCTGCCAGTGGAATATACACAGTAGAGGTTGTGGTGGTTATTTCCACTGCTCTGTCCATGTGTACAGCATGTTTCCTTACGTTAGGCCGCTCTTCAGCAGGATTCTCCAGGCCATCAGGGGGGCTGAGACTGCGTGACGGCTGACTGCAGACCACAGGACCACCCCACGGTGGTGGAGCCACAGGAGGGGGCCGGCAGGTTTGTTCTGGGGATAATGCCCCATCTGCTCCATCTAGGCAACAACAATTCAGGAAGCACTAAATAGGGCTGTCACTGCACAAAAACTTTCAGTAGTTACATGCTAATATCAACGTTCTCGATACTTTCCCAGTACAAATACATAACAAATTTATTACACTTTGTCATATAAAAATGTTTTTTTAAAACAATGTATTTTAATATTAAGCATAATATTAAATATTATCTTAAGCATCAAATATTTTCTAAAGGATCATGTGACACTGAAACCTGGAGCAATGATGCTGAAAATTCAGCTTTGATCACAGGAATAAATAACGTTTAATGTATATTAAAATTAGTACTGTCAAACAATTAATTGTTTCCAGAATAAAAGTTTTTGTTTACATAATATGTGTGTGATATGAAATAAATATATTTAACATTAAACGTAACAAATTTTTCTTAAATATATACATGAATGTGTGTGCATTTTTATATACATAATAAATATACACAGTACACACACATATATTATGTAAAAAAAAAACATTGTTTTGGATGCAATTAATTTTGATGAATCATTTGACAGCACTAAAACAGAAAACAATTGTGATGCAATAATATTTTACTGTTATACGGAATTTATGATCAAAGAAATTTAGTCTTGGTTCTTTAAAAAAAAACAACCAAAATCTTACTGGTCCATCAACTTTTAACAGTTATTGTTTGAAAAATCATCAAATTATAAATAGTTTAGTAAACACCTTTTTTAAAAAGCAAATATCGCTCTTTTTTAACTTTATAGTAATAATTTCTTTTTTATTACTTTTATAAAATAAATTCCACCATAAACACGTCATCATAGACAATCTATCTTTTTTTTTTTTTTTTATAATGAATAAATCAATCAATAAAAGTAGATGAAAGCATACACCTACCCCGGGTCTCTTGCTCTGAATAGGGGTTTCCGTACTGCAGTTCAGCTGGTTGCTGGGGCACCAGTGGAGGTGGAGGCTGGTCTAGTGTATACGGCAGTGGGTATCGCAGAATCATTGGCTCTCTAACATCTGACCTCCGACTCCCTGCTGCCTCCGCTCTGTTCATACACTGCCGCAACTCCTGCGAGAAAATCAAACCGTCAACAAAATATATGATCGCAAAGTGAGTTCTCAACATACCGGACAGGAAACACTCACATGAGTAAGTAGCTCATACAAATATTAGTAGCTAATACTAATAATACAAATATTGTCACTTAAATTGCAAATGATAAAGCACAAACCTGGCTATCAATGTGTAAAAATAATACACTGGCTATTTAGACAGAACCTGAATTAAATGAGTCATATGATGCGATTTTTATATTTTTCTTTCTCTTTGGAGTGTTACAAGCTCTTAGTGTATAGATAAGATCCCTGATGTCACAAAGATTAAAGTTTCAAAACCAAAGAGATATTCTTCATAAAAGGGATGACTTGTCACAGAGTGGGTTTCTTCTCAAACACCGCCCAAATGTTTCCACAAAGAAAGAAGGCGGAGCTGTTATTCTGGCTGTGGTGTTGCTGCGGGCGCCATGTTCCGGAGACGCTGTGGTATTCACAACACTGTTCCAGAACAGTTGAACACAAATATTGGAGTGTGTTCAGCACATTTACGGAGGACTGATTCCTGAAGCTGACAGAGCAGTCTATGCTGGCTGTGCACAGAGACTAGAAAGAGAGGCTGCTGACCACTCACAACCTTTAAGTACAGAGCCCTCCACTAATATTGGCACCCTTGGTAAATCTGAGCAAAGGTGGCTGTGAAAATAAATCTGCATTGTTTATTCTTTTTCTTTCATTCAAAAAATTCACAAAATCATTGAAGTAAAACAAATGAAAATGGGGAGAAAAACTCACGATGAAATAAATGTTTTTCTCCAATTATTGGCACCCAATTATTGCTATGTCCTTTTCCCAAGATAACAGCTCTGAGTTTTCTCCTGTAACGTCTGAAGAGTTTGGAGAACACCTGATAAGAGACCATTCCTTCATCCAGAATCACTTCAGACCCTTTAGATTACCAGCTCCATGTTGGTTCTCCTCTTTAGTTCACTCTTTAGTTTAGCACTCAGGGTTCAGCTCAGAAGGACAGAAAGCTTCATTTTGTGCTCAGTGACTAATTCTTCTGTTCATTTTGAATTATTGTCCCAATGGAAGACCCAACCATGGCCCATTATAAGATTTCTCCAAACCCATCTTGAGGGATTGCTGCTAAAAAGCTCATTTTCTAGTTTCATCTGATCATAGAAGCAAGTCCCATTTGTAGTTCTGTCTGACAACTGAACATGCTGGAGATTGTTTTTGGATGAGCGAGGATAATTTTTCTTAAACCCTCCCAAACAACATGTGCTGTTGAACTATTTTATTTTTTTTATGTTTTCTGATCCTGAGACTCAAGTATTTTCTGCAATTGTCCAGCTGTGATTTTTAAAGAGTCTTTAGTCACTCAAAATCTACTCCTCTCAGTGTATTAGGATGATAGAGACACACGTCCTCTTCCTGGAAGCTTCCTAACATTGTATTGATTGGAAATTCTTAATTATTTCCCTGATGGTGGAAATGGAAATTTTCACTGCTCTAGCTCTTAAAGCCACTTCACTAATTAGTGAAGCTCAATAATCTTTTGCTGAGCATCATAAATATATAATTTTTTTTCTCATTCTGTTGTTGATAGGGGTGCCAATAATTGTGCCCCAACAAGTATTGGGGGAAAAACATTGATTTCACAATGAGATTTTCTTCCCATTTCAATTGATTTAATTAATGATAGGTTAAAATTTAGTGATGGATCAAAAGGATAAACAGTGCAGATTTCTTTTTACAGCCACCTTTGCTCAGGTTTACCAATATTAGTGGAGGTCACTGTATATGTCATGTCAACAATCATGGCATACAAGGCATATAAATAAGAAATAAAATATAATTAGAATGTCTTATATATGTATAGTAAAAATAATGCAATTTAAATATTTTAATGCAGTTAACTCATTGGCCCCACCCCTGTACAGTTATGCAGTGCTACAACGCTATAAATGCAGTTATGGCATAAAATTCAAGATTCGTTCTTAAAAAGCCCCTGTATAAGTTTCGGTGTTATGTTTATTTTATATAAAACACGAGTAGGGAGCGCAATATCCCACGAATGCTGTCCCAAATGTCGCAAGTTCAAATATGATTTTATACAACAATTCAGAAGTTGATATTGTGTTATATATTTTAAACACAATGTGTGTTTGCTCTATTTTGGAGAGAATTATCATGCCCCTGTAATGTTTGTTTGTGTTTCATTCCTCATGTGCCGTGTGTGACCTACTTTCTGTCTTCTGTTCATCTTCTCATTATGTTCAGGTGTGTGGCATTAATTATCCTTCATTGTCTGAAGTCTGTTAAGTGTAAGTTTATCTAGTATTACGGTTATTATGCATGTTTCTATCTACTTCTGTCAGATGGCATTATCTCTGCTTGCCTCGTCTTCCTCAGTGAACACAGTCACAGTAACAAAGATGCTTCTGCAAGTTGAAACTTGTTTTGGTTAATGACTTTCATTGTATGAAAAAAATAAATAAATAATGTCTTATGTTCTATAGTTTATGTTAGGACATTGTAGCCTAAATGTCTGTGTATAAAATGTTATGTTATTTCATTATTAAGTTACAGTTTGAAATGTTTGAGTAATTTAATCTTTATTTACGTTACTCATTTAGCAGATGCCTTTAAAATTAAGTAAAATTAAATTAAAATGAGTTAATATATTTATATAGACTGATTGTGTGATTATGATTGTGTGTGTTTGTGTGTGTATGTATATGTATATGTATGTATGTGTGTGTGTATATATACGTATGTGTGTGTGTGTGTATATGTGTGTGTGTTTGTGTGTGTATGTATATGTATATGTATGTATGTGTGTGTGTATATATATGTGTGTGTGTGTATATGTGTGTGTGTGTGTGTTTTCTCTTGATATTCACCCAACTGACCTATTTAGACTCTAATGCCTTTATCAATAAAATG
>JAUCNO010000353.1:16846175-16861611 GCA_032353835.1 Enteromius viviparus
CGTGCACTTGTAAATGACCCGTATTGAGAGAAGGCCACCAGATATAGGCATATTTGACTTTTATATCTTGCTGTACAATTGAAACAAAGAGGAAAAACACATTCATTTGAAAGAGCTGTTTTATAACAAAAGAAAGAAAGCAGAACATTATTGTGATTATTATTGTGACTGGAGTTTCGACTTTAATCTCGTAACGTTACGACTTTATTCTCGTACTTTCGGCTTTAATCTCGTAACACTACGACTTTATTCTCGTACTTTGGAGTCTAAATGGCAGACTGTGTGACATCTTTTATGTCAATTGTACGATGTGCATCTTAGCTAAGACTTTGGTTATGATTGACAGCCATGACTGGGCGTTTTTCAGTCCCCATCACATTCTGACATCCTCATTGACACGCAAAATTGAAATGGGCTGCTCAAATAAAAGCAAGCTGTTTTTTATTTAAAGTGTCTCGAGACTGTGGCTAGGCTAAAGATTTAATTCTTCACACCAGACACCAGAGATCATTTTAATAATACGAAAATAACTGGAGGGCTAAAAGACATTTGATTTAAGCCTATCATACAAGTATTTTCAACTGATCATCTCTCTCCTTCTCTCTATGTCTCTTTTGGTCTCTATCCAGACACACACACACACATGCACTAACGTCATCAATTGCTGTGCTCCAATTGGTTCTTCATTTGATGGGTGTAATAAGAGCAGTCACACTGGAGAAATGTGGCCCACATATTTTGACACAACCAGAAGCTGGTTAAGAGAAGATTCATCCCAAACACAGTTAATTGGTCATCACTGGGCATTTAGACTGCAGATTCTGCATTGCAACTTACATGTTTTTACTATTTGCAAATTGTCTCGGAAAAAAATCTGGAAGGTTTTTTGGGTTAGTCAGCTGTACAGTGAACACCGGAAACAATAATCAAGCACATAAAGCAATTAAAAGAACGCATACGGCAAAAAATATATTAAATAATATGATTAATTAATTACACAAAATTAACGCATTAATTTTTTTTAACACATTTTAATCACATTTTTTTTCATCACGGAACGTTTCTCACTGGATGAGTTTCGGCGGACCGATTATACGGGACGACCAACTAGCGTTTTAAAGCAGGGCTCATTCACCGTGAGACACACGCATTTTAGCCAGTTCACACGCTCTCACGCCACACCATGTATTTCTCACACTGAAAAGTAAGAGATAATTATAACTTGTATATACAATTAATAGACGAGGCGCAAGCATACGATGTGCCAGCACGTTCGTTACTAGGCAACATGGGTGCGCGCACGCACACACGGAGTGGAATTTGAAAGAGCAATAATAGTGTGAGCTGCTGCTGGGAAATATTGCCAAATTCGTGCTAAATTATTTCTAAAGTTTCAGATTCTGCAATCTTACTCAATGTGTACAGTGTGCACGTACATTAAGTTGGCTCAGTTGTTCGGTTGGCTCTTTTGGCACCAAATTTATCTGTTTATTATAGATACATTTGTATTTTTTTTTAAATACATAAAGCTATTTATTTTATTTGGTTGAATTTATCTCTTTTATCAGATTTACCAATTGTCATCAGTAATTATGTCTCCACTGGATCAACAAATGCCTGGTGTGTAATGTGTTTTATTGTTTTGGTGTGATAGCGTCCCGGCAGCATCACGTTATAGTAAGGGGCGGAACATTTTCGCCATGATTGCGGTATTCGACCAATCACAGAACGGTAATCTTTGTACAATTCGACCCAGGTTTCAGGAGGCGGGTCTTAAAGGACAATAAATAATGTAAAGTATATGTTTTTTTTGTCACCTTAAACCACATAAACACACTGCATTACACCAACTAATGTTTTTTTTAGCAAAATCATGTCTTTTTTTAAACTTCTTGGACCAACATTGTTCAAGCCAAGAAAAATGAAATCTTGAGTATTATTGCAATACAGATTAAATATTACCAGTCTTTAAATAGCGCTGACTTCTTTTCTTTTTGTTCTTTCGTTCCTTCTCCTTTGACCTCATATCCGTGAGCCATGATTAGAGGAATTATTCGCACATTTAACATTTAACACAAGTGCTGATGGGTAATCAGGGAGCCAAATGTGGCATTTAGCCGTGACTCTTGGGGCTCAAATATTCACACTCTGCCTGATTTCAGCGTCTCACCTGCTAAGAATCAAATTAAGGTATTTAATTTAAAAGATTCTCATTAACATTTAGAAGATCAAGCTAATAATACCAGCTTTAGGAGATGCAGTGCAGCTTTTTGGACAGCAGACACGGAACACAATACTTGAGTATATAACAACAAACTGTTTATAGGAATGCTCTTACCTTTTCCAGTCTCTCTTTCTCCCTGGTCACCACCACAAGACTCTCCCTCAGAGCAGACACCTCTCTGTCCTTCTCCGACACGTCAGTCTATCAAGGAATTCATACGACATATATGTTTTAGAACTGCTCTAAATACAGCACTTGAAAGTGAACCACTAAATTCCACTGTGATATTTAAAAACAGATGAGGAGTGGCTATTGATTTTGACATTTTTAAGTGTTTTTTAGGATTGAGACATTTTCTGACCAAAAAAAAATGTGAATGAGCTTTCCATTACCTTTGAAATGACTGGTTCAAGCTACTAACACTACAAACTTTATGGTTTAAAAGTTCAAATTTGAGTATTGAAAGAAGTTATCAACATTATTTGATCAAATATACACTATTACAAATGTTAAAATATAATTTTACATAATATTTAAATACATATTAAAATGTAATTTATTCCTGTGATGGCAAAGCTGAATTTTCAGCATCATTATAGTTTTGTGGAAAGTGGGAGAATTAAAAATAATAATTATAAAGAATTATAAATACTATAAAGTTCAATATTAAAGCATTTATTTTAAATAAATGTATTTGCTGTCACTTTAATGCGTCCATGCTGAATAAAATCATTAATTTCCTTTAAAAAAAAATAATGAAAGAGCAATCTTTTAAAAAATTACTTTTGGTTTTGCAGCGAAAAATCCCATGTATGGCTTGTGCTGCATTAGGGCAAGTGGCTAAAATCGTCATTTTTTAACGTACTACCATTTGAAATGTATATGTTGTCCTAAAGCGAGATGTCAGGTTTGAGTTGAAAGTAGCATGTACTTTATAAAACACAAATTGACATTGACTGTAACCTCACTCTCAGTCTTTGTAACTGGAGATCTGACATATGACAGAGAAAGAAAGTGAAAGCGAGATCTCCTACTCTCTCTCTTTCTGAGTTATCGTTGTGTAAATGTCTGTTTGGGTTTGGGGTTCAGTTGAAATGGGTTTACTGCGATCTTACCCTGCTCTCCAGCAAACAGTCATAAAGCATTTGGTGAGAGCGCGTGCATGCGTTTAAACACGCTGTAAATAAAAGACTTTCCTTTTGATGGTGTCTCCAGCTTTGTCTAAATACTCAGACGAGAAGAGTCCTTTACAACCTCCTTTTCACTTGGCCAGCTCTGCCCTTGATGACTGCTGTGTTCACACACGCTCACAAGACTGACGGAAATGTGATACCTCAGTGAACCGGACCTAAAATTCCACCCCTGGAAGTTCATCTGTGTTTGCACGCTTGTGTCATTATGCAAACGAATGTGTCATGTATGTATGCCTCTGTGTGTGTGTGTGTGTGTGTGTGTGTGTGTGCGTACTTTAAACCGCTGCTCCTCGCTGGCTAGCAGGAGCTTCAGGTTTTCGTTGATGGTGCACTGCTCTCTCCATTTGTCCTCCATGGAGGCAAGCTCAGCTTCGACTGACACACTGCACTCCTCTTCCTCCTCCTCATCCTCGTCGTCCTCCTCCTCTTCATCTTCGTCATCCTCCTCCTCTTCCTCTTTTTTCTCTTCCTTCCCCTCCTGTCCAGGTCTGCCTTCAACTCCCAGTCTCGCTGCATCTCTTTGTGTCACAGGTTTGAGCTCAGCAGGATATTGATCTTTTAAATATGAGAGGATAATAAATTTAATTTAAATTTAAATTAACTGTTTATTATTTAATATATATTATATTATAATATATAAATAATAAATAAATATAAATAATAATATATAAATATATTACTTCATTACTACAGTTTTAGTGTCACATGATCATTCAGAAATTATTATAATATGCTGATTTGATGCTCAGAAAAGCTTTATTATTACTAGTGAAAATGGCTGTGGTGCCAAATAGTTCTGGGGATATATATATATATATATATATATATATAAAATAATATATATATTTTTTACTTTTTTGTTAAATGGTATTTATTTTAAACATTCATTTCCTTTTTTATTATTTTATTTTTATTTTTTTTACATTATATAATAATATTTTTATCTAGCTTTTTATGTTTATTTTTTAAACACAAAGCTTTTATTAGTCTTTTTTTTTTCTTTCATTTTTATTTTTTTATTTTTAAATTAATTTTCTTTTTTTTTCCTTTTATTTCTTAACTATTTTGATTATTTCTTTTATTCTTTAACTATGATTTGTCAGAGTTTCGATTCATTTGTGTCCTTGCTAATACCTGTGCCGGGTGTCTCTGCATCTGGTGTGTGTAACTCCTGTGTGGTCTCCGTAGAGGCATCATTCCTGTTACAGTCCTAAAACATAGGTGATATTTTAAGATTTCCCACAAAAAATCAATCTAGAAGGGTGTTTTTACAACAGACCTCGACTAACATGCATAAAAACAAACCGTAAAATCAGAAACAAAATGCTTAACATCTTGTGTGAAAAATCAAGAGTCACATTTTATGACTGGATAAAGCCAAAATTTCAGTTACTCACCCCCTGCTGCGTCTCCTGCTGCTGGGTCAGTTTGGTGACTTGTCTTCGCAAACGTTGGCACTCTCTGTATTTCTCTTTGTAGTGCTCTGCAGCCATATTCAGACGCAGCTTTAGTTCCTCGACCTCCTTTTGGAGCTCCGCCTCCAGCTCTGAAACCACGCCCACTCCAGATCTGCCCTGAAATAAAAACATTAAATTAAAAAAAAGCAAGAATGCAAAAAAGAGAGTTATCACACTGTTAACACTAGACTGTGTCTAAACCGTGTGTTCTTCATGTTGTTGTTAACAGATCTTCACAATCAAATAAACATAAGGGAGAGTAAGTTGTGGTTACCACTTCCTGTGATGCCTGTCTTCTCATCCTGTCAAGCTGATCCTGAGCATGTCTGCATTCTTCCTGGGCTTCAGCTAAACGGGCTCGTAGGTCTTCTGTCTCCTGACGGGCACGGTACAGCTCAGCCATGGTGCGATCTCGGCCGCCGGAGGCATCGCGTAACTCAGAACCCAACATGGCTGCCTGCTGCCGCTTGGCATGGAGCTGCTCCTCAGCTTGACGCAACTGCTCTTTCAGAACCTGGAGAAGTGGGATATTTATGTGAAAAAGCACTCTAATACTCACCTTGGCTGCATTTAATTAGTTAAATATGCAGATTCATTGCGCAATTATTATAAGTGCTCAGTTATTAATAACGGTTTTTATTATTATAAATGATAAAAACAGTTGTGCGGTTCGACATTTTTGTGGAAATCTGATTCTTTGATGAATAGAAACATAAATCCTTCATTAAACAAACGGTTTATGGTTTTCAGAAAAATATAAAGCAGCAAAAACATAGATAATAAAAAGAAATATTAGTTCTGTATGTAAACATTGCAGCATTGAAGACTGGAGTGTAGGATGGCTGCTGAAAATTCAGCTTTGCTATAATGGAAATAAATACAATTTTAAAATATATTAAAACTGCAATCATATTCCTCAATATGACTGTTTCAATGTATTTTTCTTCAAATAAATGCAGACTTTATTTAAGCTTAAAAATCGTCTTTTGAATACAGACCAGTAGTGAAATTATTTAATGCATTTGTGTTTATTCTGTAAATAAAGATGCATTACGGCCTCAGCGGGGTGTGTGTCTCTCTCTGTGCGTAGCCTGTGTAGTTCCTCCTGGTACTGTGCGATGGTGACCTCTCTGTTCAGCTCCACTGCCTTCAGCATCTGCAGCTCTGCACTGAGTTTAGTGTTTTCCAGCTCGGCACTGCGCACATGAGACTGTGAGCGTGAACACACAACATGGATCAATGCACGTCACACGACAGATCGATGCATGTGTAGGTTTATAACTTAAAGATACTACACAGACTTACTTTGTAAAGCTCCCTCTCGTCTCTCTCATTCTTCAGTTCAGTTTGCAGACCGTCCCTTTCAGAAATCACCTTCTGCAGCCTGTCTCTTAAACTGGATGACACAAGATAAAAAAGACAAACATTCATCATCCTGAGAGACTAATTCAGATTTGAAAATCGAAAACATTATGGAATAAGATATATATATATATATATATATATAATAAAAGCATTTAAAACTAGTTATCTCAGACTTTTGGAGCCTACTTTAAATATGTAAATAATATTATTATATTAATGTCAGGTAATGTGTGTTCGGGCCTTACCAGTCCAGTTCAGTCTCTTTAACTACAGCTTTTTGTGTGATTTCTAGCAGGTCCTGTTCCAGTTGTCTGACTCTGGCTTGAGCCTCCTCCTTCTCCTCACGCAAGCCTTTCTGCAGCTCCTGCAATTTGACAGCAAATGCTATCCATCACACCTTCCAGCCAATCGAAACACACCGAGCACTTTATCCAATAGCAACAATCTCTCAAAAGTGCTCCATCCAGTTATATAATATGATAATAATAATTACACATAATAATATATAAGCAATTAAAACAGCTATTTAAGAAGATTTTACAGATCTTAAGTTATTAAAAAAATATTTAAAAATAATTTATGAAATAAATTGAGTGTATATTGAGTGTTTTGAGATATATATTAATATATATAATATAAATATATAATAGTAATATATTTATATAATATAGAAATATTTATACATATATGTACTGTATATATAAATTATTATAAAGGTATTAAAATTGTGAAAAAATAAAAACATGTGAAGTTTGGTGAAGACTGAACATGGTTTGTTTCATTTATTGTAAAACAAGACATGTCCTGTTGCCAGATGATGGCGCTATGATTAAAATGAAATATTGGCCTTCAGATGTGGTAAGGCCAGCACTCTTTTCAAACGTGTAAAGTTTGGGGCAGATCGGACATTGTGTGGCTGAGTTATAACAACTTCCTGTTTCATGGCAAAACATCGAATTTGCCAAACCGCCACAGACACGCCCTTTAATAAAAACTCTATATCTTCGCAATTTAATATAGCAAAGGCCTTTAGTTTACACTAACCAAATTTGGTGTTGATCTGAATAAATCTCTGGGAGGAGTTTGTTAAAGTATGACGCCTGAAATGGCAAAAATGACACAAAATTTGCTGAAAATATTCAAAATAACTGACTTCCTGTTGGGTTTGGGATTTTGCTCCAAGAGACTTTTTTGTAGATATTGCCGTGTTAAATGTGTGTACCAATTTTCATACACTTACGGAAAACACAGCTTAAGGCGCACACTTTTGAAAATGTATAGGTGGCGCTGTTGAGCCATTTTGCCACACCCAGTTCTGATGCGTGTGCAAAGTTTTGTGACTTTTTGAGTATTTTTAGGCCCTCAAAACAGCAATTAATTTCGGAGAACAATAACAATAATATAGCTGCAAGCAGCGATGAAAAATCAGCATTACAACACTGTTCAAGCTATCCAAAAGTTGTTCGCAATTTAAGTTCCTCAGTACGTTTCCAACATGTCAACAAAGTTGGGTGAGAATGGCTTGGATTCTCAAAAAGAAGTACTCAAAAATCCACACCAAGATTTTGGATGATGGGACCATTTAAATCAAAATAGCAGACTTCAACATATATACAGAGTTTGGTGACTGTAGAAAGACTAACACCCCTACTTTTGACAAAAGGTGGCGCTGTAGAGTGCACTCCACGCCCATTTATGAGCTTTAGCCAGTGTCTAACTATCATTAATACTAATATGTGTATTCATGTAATTGAACATAACTTTGACTCCTAATAGCCACATCTATGCGATCGGCATTGCACAATGGACACACTCCTGAAGTTTGATCAAAATCAGACATGCATGTGGACGTTATTAGACACTTCCTGTTTGTCATTTCTTGCCATAACTTCATTGGCTCACCAAGGGCAAACCGTTCAAGATATCAATAATCCCTTCGCAATTTACCGTTCCCAATGTCTTGAAATCATGTTCACCAAGTTTGGTGGCAATCCAGTAAATCAAATTCCACAGCATGTGCTTTTTAAACAGCGCTGAATAGTTGACTTCCTGTTGGGGGAGCACTGACTGTCAGTGAGCAAAGTTGTTCAGCTCAGTGAGATCTATAAGCGTACCAAGTTTCATATGAATAAGTGCAGGTATGTGTAAGCAATACAGCAAGTTTTCTAAAAATTTTCCAGGGGGCGCCGCAGAGTTCCTGTGCCACGCCTGGGGCCCAGTCTCTGCAGGGTCCTGATGACCGCAGTTTCCAATGTGTGTTGAGTTTTTAAGCATTCTAAAGCCCCCCAAAAGCCCCAGATTGTCGAGGCAAAAAAAATTAAATAAATAATAATCCATAGAAAAACCAATAGGGCCACTGTGCTCGGGCCCTAAATAATAATAATAATAATAAACTGAGAAATTCCAAGAGGGTCCTAGCAACCCGGTGCTCTGAAGATGCCAACAGTATGATGTCAGAAGGAAAAAAGTGGGCTTTGATTTCACTTTTGTTGCGGCGGCTCATATTTAACAGTCGTCATCAGTAAATCACAGTAACATCTGGTTCTGAAAGCAGGCATAAACGCCTTGTCCTCCGGCTAATCTGGTGACTCGTGGTGTTTTACGGCCGATGATGTTTCAGAATTGCAGCACAGGCAAATAAAATGTGAGGTCGTAAAATTAGCAGCCACAAAATATATACTTATGTTCTCACGATAAAGAGGAAGTCTATTTTCATATGTAAGTTCTGACAGTTTAACAGACACACGCACACTGATGGCGTATGAAAGGGTTTGTGTGACTGGGGTGTGAGAGAGAATTATAAAAGTGTTAATGTTTTATTTGTGGTGTTCTTTGTCCTTTGTGACACTCATAATTCACACTTACAGACTTCAATAGGGTCTCCAGATGAAACACCAGGGGGCGCTGAAAGACCAGCAAACCAACTCAATCGCATCCTGCTGTTTTCTGGGCCCTTTAAGAGTTTAACGTGCTTGTTGTGCAGTCAAACATCAACACCAAATCAGAGCCTGCAAAGACTTTCCTTTTTTATGCACATTTTGGGAAATGGTAAATCTTGGATGGATGAAATTAGCTGGTCGTATTAAATAAACAACGCAAGGGGTGGAGCAAGTCAGCCTATTAGAATGATTTCTGAAGGATCATGTGACACTAAGAACGGATGCGAAATTCATGGATGAAATTTACGGGTGAAAATTCAGCTTTGCCGCCACAGGAAATCTACATTAGAGTTTAAAATATATTCAAATACAAAATTGGGTAACACTATTTTTAAGGTGTCCTTGTTACATTTATTACACGTACTTACTAATGTAATAACAATAAATAATTACATGCAAGGCAAAACCCTAAATAATATAGTAAGTACATGTAGTTAATTAACATTTAAATGTATAATTACACTGTAACAAGGACACCTTAAAATAAAGTGTTAACTGAAATTCGTAATAATACTTCACAACATTGTATAGTGTGTATATATAACCTACATCGGAGTAGCATTTTATTACCACCTGATACCTGCATAATGATACCGTCACATAACTATATACTTTATAGTCAAAACAGGTTCAGAAAATGCATAAATAAATAAAGGAGATATTAATAGGAAATTATAAAAATTAACACTAACCAACAAAAACATATTTAACATGGCATTATAACTATCACACACCTCTCTTTAAACTCCAGACATCAGCCAATCGAATGTTTGCAAACTGCTTAACAATAAAATGATTGATTAGACTGTTTCTCTTCACAGAGCAAGAGGCCGTTACAAAACAGGCGTTACATATGTATCAGGTAGTAGTGACAGATCATGTGCAATTTAAAAAAAGAAATGACATACAGCACCTTCAAAAATCCTCAAAGAGAGAGAAGAAAGAGTAAAATAGAGTGAGAAGAAAATGGCGTGACTGGCTGCTGTTGTCTCAGTGACTGGGCAGGTCTGAGTGGTTTTGGTGGATGTTAACTCTTGGCTGCGTGCACATGTTTGACGTCACGTCTACCCTCTGTGGTCAACATGGCACTGCCATGATAACAGATGCCCGAGTAAACTTTTCTCTCTCTCACTCGATTATTGCTCTGTTTCTCAAACTCCCAATTCTTTCACTCCAAGTAAATCATCCTCAGCGCAGTCAGAATTAAGTATGGATGAATCATATGACTTTATGGGGAAGGTCAGTAATGCACACAGAGACACACACACGGCCATTATCTGATAAGATAAAGTGCTTTGTGGGAGTAAGTTCACCGTCAGTCAAACAGAAAAGCGTTTTACACTTGGAGACAGAAAGTCTTAAAGCACCATTGTGCTCATACACACACAGCAGAGCTCTTTGATGTGCAGATAACTTGAACTTGTGATCTCTGGTGTGTGTTACATGCTGTTTAAACATTGTGTGTGTGTAGTCCATCTTTGCCGCTTCGTTGGTTGGTCACTTTTATGTGTGAGTGTGTATTTAGTACCTGGTTCTGTTGTCTCTGTCTCTCCTGTAGCTGATCTCTCTCCTGTGTGAGGAGGCGTAGAGCTTTCTGCAGTTCTTTGCACTCCTGTTGAACTTCCTCTACACGCTGCTACTCGTACACACACATACAGACAATACAACAAAAAATAAGACACAAGCTTTGTTCTAAAACCTAACGAGATGCCTACTGTCTAAGACTGCATCTATATACCTACCTACATACCAACCTACAACATATCTATCTATCTATCTATCTATCTATCTATCTATCTATCTATCTATCTATCCATCTAGAATCTATCTATCTCTCTATCTATCTATCTATCTATTTATCTATCTATCTATCCATCCATCCATCCATCTAGAATCTATCTATCTATCTATCTATCTATCTATCTATCTATCTATCTATCTATCTATCTATCTATCCATCCATCCATCTAACGCTAGGCTTTGTAAAAGGGTGCCTCCACCAAAATGTTCACTGACCTGGAAAGCATAGCAACAGTTACTATGCGTCTCTGCTTTGTAATGTCAGCAAAGATGTTGAGAACACTAGGGTGGCAGGAGATTCATAAAATCTTTATACAACACAGACCAAACTATGCTACAACAAAAAATGCTGGTATGTTTGCCTCTTTCTCTCTCTGTTTTCCATTATTGCACAGGTTAAACTACAGCTTCAGAACAACTTAATCTCCACAGCTGGCTATTGATTTTATACCTACAAAGTGAGATGCTACTTTTCATCTTTAATTTGTTCAACGTCACTTGGCATCTTTCATCTGACTTTTACCGGTGTCCAGTCTCTCAGTGCTGAGATGCAGGGCACATGTGCTTTTGAAATGGCTATTGCAGCTTAATGAATGTCTGAGAAATCCCATTAAAGTCCATCAGTTGCACAAATTATGTTTACAAAGGAGGATTGAGCAGCTGGTGGTAATTTTTCTCCCGAGAAGTGCTGGAAGACTAAAGGGATTTGAAAACCATGTTCAGTGATTTAAAAAAAAAAAAAAAAATGTATGCCTCAAATCACGGCACAATGTTGGATGTATAGTTTGGACAAAGTTTGCCAAGACCTTACAACATGATTTGAAAGAATTCGTTGACTGAAAGGCTTAATGGCTTAAAAGGTTTAATGACGAGTAGTGTATGGGCTCTGACACTGTTCAATTGTTCCATAAATGCTAAATGAGATAAACAGAAAACCAATCGATTTGTCTGCAGTGAAAACTTGTCAGTGGGAATTCTGAGGTAAAAGCGTCTGGTTTATCGACAACCTCTTGCTGTACTAAACTAATCCCCCTATGTCTTCGGCAACATACTGTGCTGTTATTGACATGCTAATGTTCGGTGTTAAAGACAGCGAGCGTTTGAGTTAGCATGGGGATTCCCTGCGCACCCCGTGCTGGTCCCATGCTTTTTACACCACTGCAGTCATTCAAAATGAGATACAAAACCCAACTCTGACCAGAGGGAATTACAAAACAAGGACCCAGCACTTCTTCGAGCAACAAAGAGAATGGCTGATTTTTTTTTTCTCCCACCAGAGTCTATCTAGAGTCTTTGTATTTAGGGAGAAAAAGCTTGTGAGGCTTGAAAACGCCAATTTGTTTCTTAGTCATCCTCCCATCGTGAGCCAACTGCGATACTCGTAGGTAATGAGTCTGGTGTGCCAACTATTTGCATAGCCAATTAAACCTCCCTGCCTTCAATAGGGGCACTTTAAGAGGATAATCAGGGCTGCATGGTAGGCTGAGACAGGAAGCGTGACTCATTTTAGACTACTGGATGACTGAGAGTCAAACAGTAGCTTGGATTTTGGATTAAGACGTTAGCAATGTTTTTTCGCTGTTAACGGAGAGGGGTGGGGGGTTGAATTTTAAAAATCTTTTCTTTTTTTTTTAGTAATGCAGAGGATGCAAGGACATTTTAGCAATAGCAATCATATGAGTCAGTGTCAGCATCATCTAAACAATTGAACATAATCAGATTAATCAAGGGAAGTCAGAAGGATCCAAATAAGATGACCAAAATTAATTCTTATTCAACCTGCCAGACATTATGTAGCATGAAATTATGGACCTCATTCAATGTACAATCAATAAACGTACAAATGGCTTCATATTGGGTTAGATTATTCAGGTTATTACAGTCATTACGAGTGATGTTGGTCATTTGACCCATAGCCGCATCAGCAAATTATATAAGAGCTATTTCACTCTGGAGGGTTCTTAGTCCTGAGAGTGATGTGCCATATATACAGAGCACGTATTGGCCTGTTAACTAAGCTTTTACAACATTGACTTTACTGATTTTCTCATATCTCCTTTGCTGCTCTTAACCCACGCCGCTGTAGATGAATATTCATGAACTGATTTCTTTTCTCAGTTGTATGTTCTGATATATAAGGGTGCTTCTTCAGTGCTTGAATGGTTAGTTCACCCCAAAATGAAAATTATGGCATTCATTTACATACCCTCATGTCGTTTCAAACCTGCAACACCTTCATTCATCAAAATGGTGGATGTTGTAACTCGGGGGAGAGTTTCGTTATTTTTGTATTTACGTGGCATCGCAAGAATGCTAAAAAAAATTCTTAATTTGTGTTCCAAAGTGTTCTAATGACAGAATTAGTATTTTGGGATCAACTCTTTAAATAAGTAACAAAGGCATATTTGTAGAATATAACAATACATTGCAGACCATTTAAACTTATAGATTATTCTTTGTTCCAAATATCATTGAAACAAATTGTAAATCATGTTCCGTGAATATACCTAGCACATTTCCTACCGTAAATTCAAGAGTTCACGCTTTCCTCATAATGAATAAGCAAATTTGGGATCGTGAAATTCATCTGTGCGACACGGACTCAGAAAACATTTGTTCATTAGTAAATAATTCAAATGTCTTCCTGTTGTTTTCCCTCAACATGATAATTACTTTGCTGGGGCATGGCGGCAAGATTACTGCGTTCATCTGAACGCAGAACTCAACCGCTGCTCTCTCTTTGAGGCAGGACAATACTTGTGAATAAAACTTTTAGCTGCGGAGTGCGGTCTAGTGTTGTATTCACCGGCAACGCATGACAATCTTTTAATCATTAATTGACGGATGTCTAAAATATAAAAATAAGGAGAAGCCTAAAACAGGCACGAGGCCCGACCCGTGTCTGAACTATGACATCAAAATTGGCCCGAAGCCCGGCCCGAGTGGTGTAAAAAAGTCAGGCCCCATTGGGCCCGGGCCTAAATGCAGGACTCTAATATGATGTTAGGAGTATATGATGTTATTTTTGTTCCCTTTGCGCAAAGAAAAACTATTCTCCTATCATCGCAAAACTGTACTTTGTATATTCAAATAGGTTCCAGGTCATCTGTCTTTATTTGGCCAAAAAAAGTGTTATTTGTCTGTTTCAGTGAAATAAAAGTAGTTTTATGTTTCAGCCTTGATTCTTCCCATAAAAGGTGGCCTTGTGATATTTCAGAGTACGTTGCATTAAATCTCGAAAACCATGGCTATTTTATAACTGACCTTCACCTTATCAGACAGAGATGTTTTATCCTTTAGATAAGTATCGGTGAAACCGGTGAAAGCCATTAGGCAGCATGTAATTGATTGGTGTGGCCATTTCTCTCTGTGCACCAGGGGTGAATCAACACCTCCGAACGTTAGACAGAGATGTGAGAGAAAAGACTAATGGTGCAAGGGACACATTCTCATTTACAATCATTTACACCACTCGATACTGCTAAGCTAAAGAAAACATTTTTGGTTGGATTTTAAACACATGTGAGAAATCCTGTTAATTGTTGTTCAGTATCAAGCAATGAGAGGGCAAATTTTTTGGATTGCTTCAGTCTGTGACTCGTGTCCCTGCGGACCACAGCCCTCCAGAGGAGACGTTTGCACACACAGAGTTGTCCTCATCAGCCTAACTCAGTGAGAGAGACTGTCAAAACAATGGCCAATTAAATGGCTCCATCTGTATTATACAGGCAATTCGCATGAGAAAGTGTAACATGGCTTCCAGGAGGCCATATGTAATCTTAATGCTGAGAGTTGCTTTCTGTGCGTGCACAGCTTTGGTGCAGATGAACAGACTAAGTTTGTATCAAGCAGATTAGAACCGATATTGCGATTGTGAGATAAAAATGTGTGCTTATGATTTCCCCTGGCTTTCTGTAATTTAGCACATGGTTGAACCAGTTGGTAAGAAATCGATTGCAGATTGAAAGAAAACACATTTATTCTCATGTTTCACAGTGAAGATATATGTGAAACATGATGATTTACAAACCATAGCTGGTTCGTTCTCAAAATATGCTGTGATGAAGACATTCATTGACTTTGTCGTCAAAAAAATTCTAATTATTATTGAATGAAACTGTACAAAGAAAAGAAGAAACTGAGAATATATATATATATATATATATATATATATATATGCTCAGTTACTTACCACTGACTTTCAGAGCATTGGTACGTCAAGTTTTCAAAAAGTAATGACTTAAGAAACAAAAAAAATGAATTTATAAATGTATACTTTTTTATCCCTTTATTTCATGTTATTGATTTTGTTGTCAAAAGATTTTAATTATTATTGAACTAAACTGTAAAAAGAAAAAAAAGAATGAAATTTGAATAGTTTTTTTTTTTAAAAACATTGTTTCGAATCCAAGGTAAAAGTTCAGAGGAAAAAGAGGCTATATATATAATAAAAACACA
>JAUCNO010000353.1:16887416-16939211 GCA_032353835.1 Enteromius viviparus
ACACATATATTATGTAAATAAAGACTTTTATTTTGGATGTGATTAATCATGATTAATCATTTGACAGCACTAATATAAATTAAAGAAAAAATAATTATAATATATCATATATATACAAAATTACTAACACTGACATTAAAATGAAAATTTACATTTACAAAATGGAGAATATTAAAAAAATAATATTCAAAATATTAATAACTTTAAACTATAATATTATCTCAGTTCTACTTAAACAGCAATTAATTTAGGTTGCTATTGGATTTGCATTTGCATAAATATGCACAAGTCATTTTTAAAATGCACTTAATTACTATTTTGTATATATTTAACAAAAATATGCCTTTTGCCCCCAAAACCTAAACGCATTGTTATTATTCAAGGACAACTGTCTGAAGCAAATCAATGGATCAATTGGTCATCTGGTCAGTCATTCACCTGATCTGTTTGTCAATACACTAAACAAGGTGAGTGGAGCCAAAGCACAGAAGAGATTGCACATGGTTAATACACATATGGTATGAATAGCAGGAGTGAAAGTGTGTGTGTGTGTGTGTGTGTTTAATCAAGACCGTACTTCTTGTTTATGCCTCTTGTATCCAGTTCTCTAATTAAGGCCTGGGGCTCTGTCACTAATGAACACTGAAGTAATTAACAAGCGCTCTGACGGAGCAGCGAGATGTAGATGGTCTAAATGTGTGCGTGTGTGAGTGTATATGTGTTCTATTGCCCTAATTAAACCCAGGGGTTCTAATTAGCTGATTAGCTAATAACCATCTTGTTCAACAGGAAATATTACGCAGAGAAAACACACACGAAATGTATTTTGGTCGTCGTGACTAAACATTTCAAAGGCTGGAGCTCGTGAACCCTGGAACCTCAGCGTGACTCAAGGCACAAGTATGTCTTTGTGTAAAACAAATCAAAGATCTAACAATGATGAGGTATTGTGGGATTGTTTGTAAAGGCAATTTAATATAAAACAAGCGTTGCTTAGTTATCACTCTATTTTCTTGGTACTTCCTCTCTCTCTCTCTCTCTCTCTGGAAAGTGTGTTTAACTGGTGAGCATGGACAGATGTGTTCAGGGATGCAGAAAAGCGTTAGCACAGTTATTAAGAGATTAAAATCCCATCTCTGGCAGACTTGTCAGCAGCAGAGATGAAATCACACACTAAGGTAATTTGACAGCTTCACAGCTTGACACTCAAAACAGAGTGTTGATAACGCAGAAGTGCTACGATCCAGCGCGATTCAAAAGTCTTTCTTTTTTTTTGCCCAAAAAGTGCCAAAAAAGTAAACAGAGAAATTAAAATTGTGCACATCAATGATCTTTTGCCACCTATTGAGTTGATCAATATCTGTCCACCACCCTCTTCCTCTCGCTTCCAATTTGGTCTCTTATATTTCATACAGTGTAACTTCAATAAGCCTATTCATCTCAGAAAAAGGACAGTCCAACTACTTAACCAGGGATTTATTTGACATAAGATGGTACCAAGGCCAAAAGGGCATCTCATATTACAATCATCATATCGCACATGTCAAAACAGTCGTGTTAGCCGTACCGTGATTGAAAGATTTCATTAATCCATCAGTATGTGAATGCTAAATTCTTCAACATAATGTGATAGAATTACATCATACTATAAGCTTCAGAACAGTATTTTGCTAATGTAACATAATGCAACATGAGGCGAGCTGCAAATTAAATGCAACCAACTATATCGTGAGTTACTAGCCCAGTACTATAGTAGCTGAATCATTATCCACTGTATACTTATTAACGAGAAAATGACATTTTTAGATACATTTGACGATTTATCACTATACAATAAATCATATATATGAAATTTTTGAGATTTTTTTTTCTCTTACTGTCTCCTTAAATTCCTCCTTGTGTCCCTTAAGGAGCCAATCCAAAAACATGACCCAATATCTCAGTGCCTTTTTTTAGGCATGGCTTAAAGTAAGTCATTAAGAGGCGACCAGGCAAACCAGGTCACCAGCAGGAGAAGAGCTTTCCGGTAACAATGTGATTTAGGGTGACCGGCAGTGCTAGAAAAGACTTTTTCTGTAAAAACAATATTTCTTTATTCTTAGTTTCCATATAAATGTTAAAATAAAGATGCAAGCACTTACACTCTTTACTCTCGTTAAGATAATAAAAAAGTCTTATGCTTAAAAAGGCTGCACTATTTAATCAGAAATACAGTAAAAAAGATTATATTGTGAAATGTTTAAAACATTTGTGCAGCTTAACATCTTTATTAAATGGAAATGTAATATTTTTTCATGATTATTTAGTGAATATACAGTTTAAAAGAATCTTTTATAACATTATAAATGTCTTTAATGTAACTTTTGTTAGCTAATACTTGTGATTAATATTTCTTTCCATATGCATATGTGTATGTTTCATGATAAACCAACACTAGTCTTTCCATTTAAAGAATAGAATACTACACAGACTGAATATATAATTACTAAAGTAATCAAACCATGAAATTAAAGCACATTTTATACTGGAATCTAAATATATGCCTGTTTATTAAACACCAGAACTAAGCATTTGTATGGGTACCAGCTTTATTCACACAGTATGTTTGTATATACACTATATAACACAAACTATTTGGACATTGTATGAGTCTTTTGTCTTTCGAGAGCAGTAAAATCCAATCACTGGTTAATAACGAACGAAAGTGCTTTAGTGTAGGGGCCTTTCAGTACTTATTGCGGCAGTAGGGTCAGGGTGGGTGTCAGATGTTAGTCTCACATTTACTCCACTAAAACCACAAAAGAAAGACAAATTACTGTGTTTATTCCCATAAGAAACCACGGAGGAAGAGAAATGGAGAGTTTTATTTGAACCAGACTCACAGAGGAGGAAAGATCATTACATTCAATTCCACTGGAAACCACAACCGTCTAAAAAATGCAGTTAGTGTTGTTTATTGCTACACACACACACACACACACACGGAGTCTGAGGTGCTCAACAGTTGTCATGGTGATGGCTTTGGATCCATTAGCTATGCAGGAAACATCTTAATTAATCTTGATGATGACAGTGTGACTGTCCTTCCGGAAAAGTCCACATCGATTCATAAACAAGCCACTGAGATTCATAATGAATGATGCAGTGCTGCAGACATTAGCTTGTGAATAATTAAATAACTACTTTCTGAGATCGTGAAATCTGAAGATAATGTGTGAACTGGCTTGATAAAAGTTTATTTTCTCAGATCTCCAGATTTCTGGTTTTCTGATCATTGTCGCTCTTTCTGGCAGAGAAGCCATCACTTCTGTTCTGTATGGATAGCAAAAGCCTCAAGCAATATGACTAAAATGAACATTTAACATCATAATTGCTGCCGGCAACATAATTCAATCACGTTTAATGTAGAAAAGAAAATGAAAAGGTCTTTTACTTTTTTTAAAAAGTTTGAAAAACATTGACATCACTTACAAAAATGCAATGCCCTGATGAGTTACAATCATGATATACAGAAAGGAAAATTCATTAAAACACTAAATAAATAAATAAACATTGTCCAAAAACCTTTAGCTTTAGGTACAAAGAGACAAGATAAAGAGATTATTGGACATGGCTTTACAAAGTAAGCCAATTTACACAAGCAATCCTGCCTTGAATTAGCAGGTAATGACTCAATTAGCTTTCATTTTTGCACAGAGGAGATTTGGCTGCATAAATTAGCCCGCATTCATTGGGAAAGTGTCACTAGCAAAGGACAGCTCACAAATACTGCAGCCAATCTCTGTCACTGCCGCGACAGCGCAATATAGACGTCCGACCGGACTTTGTGTTTGAGCAGAACGGACCGGTGTCACTCAGGCTGTGACACAGGAACGCTGGGGGTGCCCAGGGGACGGCCGGTCGCCGATGCCCTGAAAAGGTCAACTTGACACCGGCAGAGTCCCATCGACCTGTCCCCCGGTCCGGCCAGTGGAAAATCAGATAAACTTAAGACCACTCATCGATCCTGAGACACACAGCACAAATGTTGGCCCAGCTCAAATATCTTCACGGTGCATATCATTAAGAAGCGAGTCAAATTAAGAGTCACGCTGTACAATATGAAGCGTGCTTTATGAATACGCCAAAAGGGAGTTATGCAGGAGGAATTAAAGGTACAGTAGTTAAAGATTAAAATTTGCTAACAATTTACTCACTCTCAGGTCTTCCAGGATGGGTTTGTTTCTACATCAGAACAGATTTGGAGTAATTTATTTTGCGCCTCTGCAGTGGATGGGTGCCGTCAGTATGAGAGAGTTCACAGCTGATAAAAACATGACAGTAACCTCCATGTAAGTAGCCTTATCAGCAAAATGTGTTTGTAATGAATCCATCATTACGGTGTTTTTAACTTCACACTGTTTCTTTATTGAAACGGTCATCTTGCCTGAAATGATGTACAGATCAAGCATCGTCTACAAGTGGGAAAAAAACAGTACAGAACATGGACTGTTTTGCTGGAGGAAGCTTGTACGTCTTAACGGTGATTCGTTTCTTACAAACACGCAGCTTTTCACTTCACAAGATGTTAGTCGAAGGTCTGGAGTCATGTGGATTACCGTGACATTTTTATCAGGTGTCTGACTCTCATTCTGACGGCACCCAATCGCTGTAGAGGATGTAATGCTGAATTTCTCCAACTCTTGGATGGCCTATGGGTGAGTACATTTTTATTGTAGGTGAACTATTCCTTTAAACATGGGAAAGAACATAAATCTGATTAATTGATCCATTTTTATGTGTAAACACGAATGACCAGATGGTCAGAAACTAATGGAGACGTTCTGATTTGGACAGACTGTATTTCAACCACAAGTTGGCTCCAGCCAGCACGGTTTATTCCCCTGATTAGTGCTCTCCATATGTTCATTTAGAGTGTGAAAGGGGAGAATTTGTGGAGCTACGACAGGAAGCCTGTGCCTTCAACGGAAGAAGCCGTCTGCATGCTGACCACTGCATTACTTTTATCAGTCCTCACACCTTTGTCTCTGCCAGTGAATATGTTCCAGGGTATACTTCTGCAAAGGTGGCTGATAAACTATTACTCCTTGTGATGCATGCAGGGCAAAGGCATACGACCCTTCTTTTCAGTTTGACAAAAGTCATGTGTGCATTATTTTCTGTCAACTTCCGGAATCTGTACGAGAGGAAGAGTCCACGTGTCTGTGTGCATCCTCGTTTCTTGTTGGTTTTCTGTGTACATATAAATTATGTCTCGGGGGAAATGACAGCATGAACTTCACCATAACAGGTCAAGGTTACAGTCATTGCACACACATGCCCAGAACGTCTCACGTGACTGCTTCAGAGCAGCTGGTGCTGCCGTAATTTAATCACAATGTCGTCACTTCATAATTATGGCAATTAACAGGACTTATGAGTACTTGTAGGTCTGTTTTCGTACGGTTTGAGTATCAAACAATGTGCAGACGGGCAATTCCAAACGCATAAAACACAGATGTGTTTGTTTAATGCGGTGTGTGAAATGTAATTTCTGCATGAGTATGAAAAAGTTCACACCCTTTACTTCTGGGTTAAACTTTGACCTCTATTTGTTTTGAAGAGATCAAAATTGTTTGGTTTATATCTTACAGCACTGAACTGAATAAAATAATGCTTTTAAAATGTATGTTCTTTCTATTCTAGGAAAATGGGCTGTAAAAATTGATTTATCGTTCACTACAGAGTTTTGTCTGATAAAATGCTCTCAATAATGAGAATATCCTCACAACTTACAAATAAAAAATGACACTTTCTTTGATATCCAAATTGCCTATTCAGAGTAGCACATTTCAGCCTCATCAGCCCAAATCCTGTTTAATAAAATGGCATAGGCATTTTGTTTAATTAGCCATTTAAAAAAACACCTTAAACATGTAAACAGTGGGATATTTTATTAAATATTATAACTGATTTATTCACTGCAAAGTCATGGGCAGTGTATAAAGGTATAAAGTGCATTTTCTTTTGAGAGCCTTTGATATCATATCTAGAAATTTGCAAACCGCCAACATCATGAATATATATTTTCACACAGCATGTGAGAGTTATTATATTCTCCATGGCAGTAGAGTTAGTGGAACATAAACTGTGAGTTTTGTACAATCGCAGCATCATCCTAAAATTATAATAGATATAAACGGCCCATTCTCGTTACACATTCCGTGGCTGCGATGTCTGAGCGCGCCGTGAAACGCTGAAATGAATGAGGGCAGACATATTCCGTCCATAAGGTTAAGTGTTCGTAATAGTCCGGAGCATTTGTTTAGTGGCATGCCTCAGTTTAAGGACGTTATTTAGACGATCGCAATACTACATGTCGGGAGCGATGCATTTACTACCTCGTGGCAAATTGAATTATAGCTTGATGTGAGGTCGCGCATCATCACACTCGGAGGCGCGCATTGAACTCTTCACCTGGCAGCGCGCAGCGCGCTCCCAGCGTCTTCCTGGTCTGCGTTAAATGTTGTCGTGTGACACCTAGTGGTTACAAAGAAGAAAATCATGGTGAAAATGGCACGCAGTTGAAAGTGTTATGGATTCCTTCGCTATTGTTGTCCCATTTGCAACAGTAATTGGAAATAAATTGTAAGATGAATCCGTTCATTATTATGCTAAATTGTATTTATTATTTGTTTTGTTTGCAGGCCTGCAGAATAAGCTATGCTCTATATCATTTTCTTTACTCTTTTTATATTTCTCAAGTGATTAATTAATCTAATGTCGTCATTTTTCATTTATTATTATCATTATTTTTGTATTTCGCCAAATCCCTTCTCTACAAATGTTTTAAAAAAGCGATTATTACGCATTTGTGTTCAAGCCTTACTTTTTTTATCTGCTTTGTTACTTCTAGAGGCTTTTGTTAGATCTATTACTGTGTCTATGACAATCCAGGCATAATAAAAACGGGACACGGACAGGTATAAATAATAAAAATAATAAAAAGGTGCACTTATGATGATTAGATTTTAACGTTTAAAGTGCTTTGTCAGTTTTCCATTAGGTGGCACTAGAGATCTTATATTGTAGCCTACTAAGAAGATTTGTCAGCATTTAGACTGGTAGTATACTATCAAGAGCTACTAATTTATTAGAAATAGGTTTAACCATGTTTTGATTTTAGCTTGGGAAAAAAAACAGTCTTTGCATCAGGGCCTGGGACAATTTATATAGTTAGGCCTTCTCTCCCATATGGCTGATGGGACAGTTAGTGTATTTGTAAAAAAAAAAAAAATTAAACTAAGAGTATACTGAAACTTGCCGGCTTGGTAGCTAAACAGTGATACGACACATGTCTTATGCAAATGGTTCTGAGAGTACTGTGAGGGTCTCAGTTTGACTGCATATGTCTCCGAATGACTTGAAAGATGTGAGTCAATGATGCAGGCAGCAGCACTGAACTCACTCGCTGCTCACATCCTGTCTTACAGATACTCCATCATTCTGACAGCTGTCGCTTTATCGGCTTCCGCTCGGCACACACCCATAAACACACACACACACACACACACACTGCCTGTTGTGGATGAAGGATGTGAATATTGGAAATACTGTAGAAACAAAATGGAACTCAGCTTGTATTGACAGGCTTTTTTCAAATGTTTATCTCTGTGTGTAAATGTGCATGCGTGGGTTTACTCGGGAGGACAAATTAGATCCGAGCAGATAACCTGACAAAACCTTTCAGAAACAACATCAGTAGTAAAAATTAATGCAATAAATGAACGTACATATATTGAAAAATAATAACACATCCATATCTATATATATTTTTAATATATATCCATATACTGTACATCTGTCTTTGAACTCTAATTGCTATTCATCTTTCAGGGTTATCGGGTTCTAATAATACATCATATTATTCATGTAATTATATTTAATTTTATGATATTATAAGTTAGATTTCAGATTTTTGTCTAACTTGTTCTTAAATTGGTTTGTATGACTTTATTTGCAAAAACCCAGTTAAAAAAGAAACAACTGCAGATTGACTGAGACTAAGTAAAATGCACAATGAAAAGGACATGATTTTTGGAAATTTGGCATATGAACCCCTCATATATCAATATTGGGTTAAATTTAAGTTTGCTGCTATTATGAGGGATACACAATATATTGATTATAGGACAGTATTAAAATAATTAATTACATTTAGCCTATTTATTCATATTTGCATGCTCAGTATACTACAAATACATTTCCATACTTATGTCTACTTAATAAAATGCCATGCATTTGTACTTTTAGTGTACTAAACTGGTATACTTAAAGTCTGCTAAATCAAAACAACTAATTTTGTACTTAATGCACTTTAATTGTGCAGAAGTAGTGCTGAAGACCAATTAAAGACATACTTAATATATTTAATTGTGCTAAAGTGGAACTATTGCAAGACTACTTTATAGGTACATTTTGCATTTAAAGAGCAATATTAAACAATCCTCATTAAAAGTGACATAAACACATTTTAGGCTTATTAATACGAAATATGCATTGTGCACAATTAATACTCCAAATAAAGTTGAATTAACATTTCTATTTCAGCAGGTCTCGAGTTATCTGTCAGTAAATATGTTCTTAGATTTCAACTATACTTAAATTTTTTTTAAATGGTATCTGTCAATAAAGGATAAATAAAATGTCAGCATGAATATCCCTTATAAATGCTGTACATTATGACGTTGTAATGCTAAAATCACTTATTGCATTGAAATGCATTAATTTTTAATATACCAATATAAATTGTATAGACACAGGAGGCACGAGACGTCCAGGAGGCATTGAGGCCTTGCTCTCTTCCTTCCTGTTCGCGTCTATACCTTACGCTTTCCCTCGTGTCCTCCTCCTCTGTCACTCTCTCAGCTTTCTCCCTCTCTCCTTGTCTATCTCTTTTCTCCTCCGTGTTTTATGTGGCTCAAAGAGAGAGCACTGTCAGCACGGCAGAAGTTAATGCTGCACCATTATAGCCCTGCCACCTATTGGGGGAGACTTCCAGCTGCTGACAGGGCAGTTTTACGCCTGCAGACTCCCTCTGTGTCTGAGAGAAGCTGCCCTCTGAATGACATTGCACACTCATTGTAAATGTATTATGATAATGAGCTACAGAAGAGCACATTGTAATTATTTCAACAACAGCAGGGGAAGGCAAGTTATTAAGCTCATTCTGTTACCGCTCCACCCCCCCTGTCTTTCCCTCTCCCTTCCTCTCTGAAAACTTCAGTTTGAAAAGGTTTAATCAATAAGAGAAACATACAAACATATTCCTAAAAAAAAACACAGATAGCCTGCGACATGATGTAGCGTTTGTGTGCGAGAGCCAGAATGAACGAGTGCGTATGTGTGCACATTTAAGTGTAGAGTGATAGATGGTCGACAGGCTACATGGCAGCTCATTTCCTCCCGACTGGCAGAGAAAGATGTTACGGAGTTGCCACAGCAACTGCAGCCTGTCAGCTTGACAGACAAAAAGATCTCTCTCTGTCTTTCTTTTGTTCTCTCCTTCCCTCTCTTTTCCCTTCTCAGGTAGGTGATGAAGTGCTGCCGTGAATCAGAGGATGACAGACTGATGGGAGATTTAAAAGGCTGCTGTACAGCCTAAAATTCCTATTTAAACGGACCCATGAATAATGCATTCAAGTGCACTCGTCTTCACACACACAAACACACAAAGAGTGCACAAGCTACTGTCATTATTAAGCACAAACCATGCAATATATTTAAAAATTAATGCATGCCTATTTCTTAATAATAAGGTCCATGTTTGCTAACTTTACAACTCCCCATTCATTCAGAAGCTAATTGAAACATACATGCAAGTATATAGTAGGATCATCACTTTCATTTTCATTGTTTGCTAAATCATATAAACACAAATTAGCATGCTATGATTTAAACTATGGATTAGATTTCTTGGCGAATGGCAGTGGGGTGTACTCCTCATAAATGCACAGAATATTTCTGCTGCTTTGTATTTTTGACGTGATGCAGAAAATCTTACCTTAGGTCTCACTGCAGGAAACGTAACCCTTTCCCCCACATGTCCAGCGCCCTCTAGTGGTCTGGTAGTATTTCGTGTTCATCATTAACGCCTCTCTGAAAGACCAATTTGTCTTTTTAAGCTCTTTAAAATGAACATATTGCTAATTGCTATTCATCTTTCAGGCTTATAGTGTTCTGATCATATATTTAAAACATTTTCATTACTTGTAAATCATGTCTCAACGGATGTATTTTTGTAGCCTACAATTAGAGAAAATTTATCTCTTCGAATGTGACTCCCACAAGCACCATATAAAGTGAAAGCGTGCTGCCGATGGTTAAAAATACTATTATTTTAGTTGCTGAAACTAGGCCTATCTCGGTTGGTATAAGGTATAGGTTGTTTAATCACATTTTTATAAAAGTTGCATGACTCTGCATGAAAATTTTTCTTAAGCGATGTTGTATTAAATCCAGTAAACAAAAGCTACTTACCATAAACTCTAAAACAGTCTTTTCCAAGTGGAATTTATTACTAACAGGTCCATAGGCCGCATAAACAGGTTATACAAGTGAATCTACCAAAACATGCCCCACTTTGGCATATCTGACCCTTTTAATGCATCTTCTTTATGTTTGTCAGCGATAGGCCACAAAAGACCAAGTAACCATAGCCTGCTGCCATTTCATATGCCCTGATATTAAAAGCCTTTTAATTATTCGCTGACACTATGTAGCCCTAAAGAATATGCCCCACAACCTCTGAAGGCCCGCGGTCATATCGCCACGGTCATGAACTGATTTCATACGAGCACGCAGAGACAATTAAACCTCATCTGCCGCTTTGCCTATCTTCTGCGCGGGGCTTCATTTAACGACCATTTGTCTCCGTGATGGATTTCCTATTTTTACCGACAGCAACCGAGTCGAGGGACGCGTGAATTATAGATGTGGGGGCTCAGCAGCTCCCGGTGAAATACTGTCACGGTGAAGAAGAGAGAGAGGGCTCCTGCGAAAGAAAAAAAAAGGAAAGTGGACAGCGGCTGTTTTTTAGCTCACGTTCCTCTTGAGAAGGGCGTTTATCATCGGGGTCGCAGGAGGTGATGTATCGGGCGAGCGAAAGAATTGCGGCGTAATTATGGCATTAAAAGAGAGGCCGGACACAAAGCGAGAGGAACGTAATTTAAATTGTTTTGTTTCCCTGGAGCTGGATCCTGGCCTTGAGTGACACACTGAAATTGGAAGCAGTTATTTATGTCTTCACACTAATTGGAGAATTTAATAAGGTCTCTGAGAGGCAGTCTCAATTTCAGCTATTCAGTAATAGATTGTCCATCCCTTCCATTTTAATTCGTCTGTTTGCCTCCTTCTCTTCTCTCGCTGTTTTTTTTTTTGTAGGCTATCCACCTTTTTTTCCAGAACGCGGAAGTAAGCCTATGTGTGAGACTTCCGGTTCGTTAGAAACAATAAGGAAAATAACAACGTGCAGTAACAGTTTGCACTACAAAGTGTGTTCATAATTAAGAAAATACATAATACATAATTAAGATAATTTTCATTATCAATCAGCAAAACGAACTAGTTTTGTGTAACTAAAAATAGCGGGAAGTGAGAGCTTTAGCCCATAGAATTTACAAATGGCGGCAGTCATTTTTACGTCAAGAAAAAGTAGATAGGCTACTCTAAATCCCTTGCAACAGTTTGTTTGTTCTTACTCTGTGTTAAAATACCATTAGCACTATAATTAAACAATATTTTTAAAATGTCACATGTTACACTGTAAAAAATTCCTGTAAAATTTACAGGAAAAAACGTAAACTGACATTCCCAGAATTCCCTGCTTTGCATTTTAAATTTTCTTTGAATTTGATGTTTTCATGTGACTTTCTCATCATCACCTGCATTTGGTGCTTATCAGTGTATTTCAAAGCTACAAAACAGATTTCAGTACTTTTAATAGCTTGGTATACTACATTACATTAGTTAATGAAATTACAGTGTACTGTAAATTTAACTTTCACATACCGGCAACCTCAGCTGCCAGTTTTTTACCGTAAAATTTACAGATTTTTTTACAGTGTACTTCAAAACTGTTACTTGCAAAATGTTAATAAAAAGGTGGATATCTCTGAGTGATGCCTGCCATCAGGACCCATCTGTGCAGTCCAGCCCACACAGGCATGTCATTTCCTACACTTGCCAAGGCTGTCATGCTTATTCCATTTAGCTTGATGTTAATCATGAATTCTCTTTTAATGTAGTCTAATTGGATTGGCTGTTCTGCATCATGTTTACGTGTGTGTCCGTATCCCATCATGAATCTGAAGCAAGATAGTTATTAGAAAGCAGAGGGGGTAGAACAAGGAGAGAGCAGAACAGATGGTCTCCCTCGCCTTTCCTCTCTGCGTCCCTCGGCCTCTCTCCCCCATTAGTCACTCAGTTGGTTACGCACATTTGCTCTTCCTCTGTCTGTACCCCTCTCTCGCTCATTCCCTCTTTCATTATCAAATAGGAAATAAGATTACATTCTGCTGCCTTGCAGCTGCATCATGCACATGTTTATTAATATGTTTCTGTGCATGACTAACAGCCATTACAAGTCACTTTGTTAAATCATTAACTAACCATGAGAATAATGTTTGTCACAATAAAAGCTGCTGTAAATATACTTGTATTTATTGGGTACTGTGTTATGCGGTGTGAGGGATTGCTCATGCCAAAGAGGAGCTGTTATAGAATCTATAACCTCTTTAATGAGCGCTGAGTCTGAGTTGCACTTCAAGATAATGCTCATCAGTATTTTTATGCAAGGAAAAAGGAAAAGTAAACAAAAGTAAGATCATCTAGGCAGGGGAAACTAGAAACACTGTCCTGAGGCCTGTGATGAAAGATAACAATTGGGCTCCCAACCTGAAACACATAAAAACATGAAAATTATTCTTAATCGTCTGTAATATCTAATGCTATGTTATATTATTGCATACTAATATTTCCTATGCAACATGCAATATTGCATTTGCAATATTAAAGTGAAATGTAAACCCAATCATTTACAAATATTTACATTTTACAGACCTAGTGAGGAATCAGATGAAACATGTTACAGTGTGCTTCTGAATGAAAGTGAATGGGGCATATCGGTAAACATTAAAGCATAAAAGTATATATTTTTAGTGTTAAAATTGTAGTTGCGTTTTTGCATAAAAACATACATAACAGCTCAATTAACATAAAGATATAGCAGAAAAATAAATGTGTTTAAAATGCTAAGCTTCATATTTGCGTTGTTTCAATTGTTTAACTGCTTAACTGCAATCCATTCATTTCTATGCCTTTTCATGATATGTGAGCGTAAGGTTAATCTCTCTTATAAATGTCAATTAACAAAATTAAATGGAACAGAAAACATATTACACATATTAATTATATTACTCTAATTAAATTCTAAAATCTATATTATAGCTCTTATAGAATAAATATTATGCTACAAATGTATGATTCCTTGAATGATAATGCTAAAGGACATAATATTGTCTGAAATCAAGTAAACACATCACCTGAGCTGTACTGATGGGACCTAAAAGGTTGGGAAACACTGATATAGCCTACACACATAGGGCCCTGGGGAAGGAGGGCCACCCATTAAAGCCGGCCTCTGAAGCAAGCACTAAATCCTTAAAAGTAAAGCGTTCGATTTCTCACTCACTCTCGTTTTCTTTGCCTTTTTATTTTATGGGTGATTTTGGCCAAGCTGCAGTGGGGTATATCCTACATGCCAGCACACTCCTGAACTCAGTGCCGTTGTCATAGCAACAGAAACCCCACCTGCTCAGTAGCTGTCAGCCCAAGGTTAAGAGCCAATAAACCAGAGAAACATAGCAATTACTGCACAATATAACACACATGCACACGCACACACACAAAGTAATCCATCTGTTCCTTCTCCCTAGTTGATCAGTAGCAACTGGGTTTGGATTAAGTTCACCCATCAGGGTCCATTAAGGAGTGTTCATTTAGACCGGTTATGGCAGTTTAAGCAATGAGCACCAGGGAAGTCTTCATGGGAGGTTTGCAGCAATGGAGTGACTGCCACGTGCAATTTCTCAGTAAATGGTTAACATGACAGGTAAGGGTAATCGCAATGGGGTCATGTTTTTGATGCAACCTTATAATATGAGACACAGATCATAACAAACATAATTCAGAACTCCAGAATAAATGTATTTCAAAACGCCGTCCGCAACCTTAAACAGATTAAAGCCTTCACATTTGAAACAAGCGAACTGTTCTTATAAACTGAACGCTTTATCTGGCCAATAGGCCTCGTGTAGTTTCTGATATTGGGTATAAAAGGGCAGACGTGGCTGATTTATCACAGTCTCTGGTTTACTTGATGGTTAACTCAGCAGACAGTCAGTATAAATGGCCAATGCTTGTCATCTCAGATATCAGAATCAGATGTGGCAGTGATTGGTGTGCTGAATAGAGAATATGAGCGTGTGAGCGTGCTGGAGGTGCGTTTTATTGCTGTGTGTGGGGAACGATTAGCTGGCGTTGCACAGCAAGAAGAATCCAATTCGTTCAGTTGTTTAATCCATCAGCCCGCGCTGAGTTCTGATCACTGTATTGACGGACTGTAAGGCAATGACAGCCATTCAGTGGTAATACAAAACTCTGCTATTGGCCTCTGGGACATGGCACTCATTTTAGGGGTTTATTTTCTATAATAACAGAAAAACGAAGCAAAAAAATGTCCATTCGGAGTGAAAGGATCCTCCAAACTATATCGTAGCCTGTTCTTCCTCTCCCGCTCTCTTTGTTTCTCTAAGCCTCCATTATCGGCTGTGGGGAGTCAGGTAATCAGCGCTGATTAATTCTCTTTATTGTTGGTCGTTTGTCTGCAGAGTCTGCGCTGTCTTTTCCGCTCAGCCTCACTATGAAACAGCCGGTGATAAATGACCATCTCTTCCCTCACCCAACCCCACTATCACCACAGCAACCCCTGCTCTGCCTAAGTGCTTCTGATTAGTGACCCATGACTTGAAGGTAGAGGTGGCTTTTTGTTTTATTTCCTCATGCGACAAGTTTTGTCCCCCATCATGCCCCTAAGGACTTATTTGGTGCTCAGATTCTTTCTGGATACATTACAAGCAGTCATTTCATTGCTGTTGGTAGGATGAACTGGGAGATGAGAGTAATAATTAGGTGTCTTTATGAGTAATTAATGAGTAACAGTTAACAAGTGCTTGATTTATGCATTGATTTATGATTGTAAATATATTATTCATTTATTATTGTGTGTGTGTGTATTCATAAGTCAATGCACATTATTTGCAATATATTTTATTATTTTAATTAATTTTATTTTTTATATAATTTTAACCTATATTTTATTAGGTTATATTGTGTATCTAACCAATACAAATAAAGAAGTGTAAAAATGATAGTGTACTATTCAAACATAAATAAAATAGAATATTCTGCATATTCCACATGCATATAGACTACACACATATATACTGTATATATATACTGTGTGTATGTATATATATTTATTAGTGCTGTCAAACTATCACATCCAAAATAAAATCATTTGGTGACGTAATATATGTGTGCGGTGTATATTTATTATGTATATAAATATACACTCATACAGTATAGAAAATATTTACATTTATTTAAATATATATAATCTATATTATATACAAATATAACAATTGTCTTAAATATAAATACACATATGCATGTATATCTGTACATAATAAATATATACTGTACAAACAGATATGTCAAGAAACTTTTTTGGATGTGATGTATCATGATTAATCATTTGACAGCACTAATATATATATATGTGATGTGGGTTTAGTTGGTTCCACAGTGACGATGACTGGCAGTGGCAGAGATTGGTGAGGTTTTGTGAGTCTGGTGATCTGGATGACAATACTGAAAGTGTTTATCGGCTGCTGCTAGACGCTGATGAATCTACACCAACGCAGATCGAACAAAGCCCCAATCAGACCAGCGGCTTCAATCAAACATTTCTGTCAAAAACTTCATCCCTCATTTACTGAGAACTTCATCTCTCTGTTAAACTACAATTAGATACTGAAAAATACTGCGACCAGGTTAAGAGCAACAATCTTTCAAACAAGAGGAAATGTAAACTACCTTTCTCTTCCTAATGTGTTCTCTCATATACTACTGATTTTAACCTAAAATGATCAAATCTACTGGTATATGGTTGCTCTAATGTATAGAATGGATATCACTTGGCTTCAATGAGCAGACACTCTCTTTCTGTATTTGCTAAATTATTTAGCGTTTAGGCTTTTATTGAGATAATACTATCTCCATTTACATTTCAACAACAGATTGAATTCGCAACTAGGATTTAAAAAATATATTTATTAATTTAATGCTAAATATACACCAAATCACAATAAAAATATACTTAAAAAACATATCCTCACTAATTTACAGTCCTCGGCGCTCATTTTTAGCAAAGTTAATAAGATAAGACTTACTTTAAAAAAAAACTAAATCTGTTAAACAAAAGCACATCTGTACAGATAAAGCATTTTTAAAAGCTTCTTTGTCAGGAACACATTAAACCCGGTGTGCACGTGAAGGATAGTATCAAGAAAAGCACTCTTATTGTTCACTATTCTTTCCAGGTCAGCCTTTTAGTGAAGGAGGATTATTTCACATGATAACCACAAATATTAAATAAAGATATCTCTCTATTTTTTTTTTTTAAAAGACATCAAAACAACATGTAATAAAACCTTTTTTGTTTCAATGACCATCCAAATATAACTCTGGAGGCGGGAAGCAGCAACTCTCTTTGATAAAGTGTGCGTGGATGTGTTCGTATGCATCTCTCGAGTTCATATAAGAGAGTGCAAATGTTTCTGGTTGCTAGGAGATGAAGACAGGCTGCTACAGAGTTCTGCCTCAGGGTTTGTGACGTGAAATTCATGGGAAAAGCTTTCATTATAGGAAGAGTCTTCTTCAACAGGTGTGGCCCGTCCTAGACTATTGCCCAGGCCAGAGGATGTTGTACTGCAAAAATAAATAAATAAATAAATACCATACAAATATTCACATTGCAATTTTTGTATATAAAGTGTACCTAGTGCCACTTTTATTCCTGAATGGCAAAAATGTATATTCTTCTTAACATTTATGTAGTTATAATGTCTTGCCCACGACTTGATTATAGATGCATAGAGCATCGAACATGCCAAATCCATCTAGTTTAAGCAATTATCATAATCTAAATAACACCGGGGGAGATTATTATAAAGCACACACCTTTCACAGTCTGAGTCACAGCATGTCTTGCTGTCTTCTTCTTGATGGTGTTCCTCCACAGGGAAACGGGCATACCCGACACATCGCTGTATTGCCTGTGCAACCGTGTAATGCGTCTGTCCCTGGGCACATGCATCCATTTTTGCGATGCTCAGCTGTGATTGCAAGAACAGGTGCAGACGACTGTCTGACAGCAGTAATGGTGTCTGTAGAACCCTAAAAGCACAATCATTTAATAAAAATTAAAAAATGCAATCGATTGTTTAGAGACTGGTGAAAAGGCTATTTAAATTATTATGCTATATGCCATTAAATATGCTTAAAAAAACACTACTTATTATATTTAAACCATATTGGGAAATGTTAATACTGTGTCAAATACATACATTTATATTTGGATGTGAAGATTTTTTATTGCATTGAATATTGTGAAAATGCATATGAAGTTATTTTGTTAGGAGTAAATAAATTATCCTAGCAGCCACTAGATGGCAAAAATACTGCATTTTCTTCATCCAAATCTGATGCGAGTATGAATGGACCAATATAGGACATCAAGATTAAATTAGGTAATTTACGTAGCATTTATAAACTGTTTCTAGTATGCATCTTCAGACAAAACAATGGCACTGACTTATTTGCCAGTGCAAGCTTCTTCTAGTCGCAACAGCTAAGGCATGCATTTTAGTCTGGGAACAGGCCTTGTCTGTGAAACTAGGGACAAATGTCTGATTTTTTAAAGAATCACTGAAAAAACTCACGCCTCAAGAAACTGTTGCAGCCCGTGCATCCTCTGAGTGATCTGGAAATCACTGTTGAGATTGAAGAAAGGATTCCCGGGAGGGAGTTTAGGCAACTCTCTACAGAAAACAGCAATAGAAGAGAAATTAAACTCAAGAACAATTCAGGCTTTACATGCATGTACTATTACTCAATTTGATTTGGTTACTGTAAAAGTAATCGCGTGTGATATCCTCAGATTTACTTACATAAGCAGAGCATTGTTCTGTAGCTTTTGACGGAGCCAAACAAACTCGCTATACCTCCTCCTCACACAAGACGTCTTCTTCCGGAAGCACATACTATTGGTCTATAATCAAGGAAAATGCAGTATGCTGTTAAAAACTGCACAGGCAGACAGTCTAACATCCATCACAATATAAAGTCTGAACAGACACGTTTGACAGTATAAGTGCAAGGTATACACTCACATGAAGGCAGATCTCATACGTGATGTGCGCGTGCCAGAAATCCTCCTTGTGTACCTGAGGATCCCGTACCCATACACTCACAAACTCCTGCAGTTAGAGAAAAAATAAGTGTTTATGAGCAGCGTTGTGTTTCAAATTGAACAAGGAAGTGACTCAGCAAAAAGCATACCTGTACTTCTCATTATATAAACACTAGTTTCATTCAGATTCGGCTGTTTCACCCACAATTCACACTAGCTGGAGTTTTGAAGGGTATTTGGCAGCAGTTTGTCATTTACAACTGGAATTTCTCATATCAACACACATGGTTGCATCATAGCAAACAAACCCATCTGAGGTCAAACAAAACACTTCCCTAAAAGTAGCTAACATATACTAGCCATGTAATTTGCATTGAATCTGAAAAAGGTCATCTTAATTATTTCTGATGAAACCTATCACACAATAGAAGTCGTTTTAATGCAAGTCGGCCTTTATGGATGTGAAAAGAGATATGCTGCCAGTTTCCTCTTTAAAAATTCCAAACAAAAGACACGAAGCAACTGCAGCTCAGTTACAAGTGATTACAAACTTGTTTACACCCAAGAAGATTTCATTTTCTTTCAGCAGGCAACCAAGTTATATAAAAAGGTTCAAGGTTTTATCTGAAAAATCAGTTTACTATATAGATAAGGGCCGCGGAGTCTTGCAAAGCAAAAATACAGATGAATAAAAAAAAATTTAAGGTGCAAAGAACAAGATACTGACCTTGTTCACAAGGTTTGTGTTTTCCATTTCAGAGACTTGACTGGGAAAAGAAGAAACAGTCCATGTCAGTTATTTGATTTTATATATGCATATTTCATATCAATATTGATGCATTTTAAAACTAAACAAATAGGTATAACAACAGCTGACCAATTATTTTTGTACTGTGTTTCAGATCTATTCCATTAAGACTAAAGAAAACAGTCAGTGCAAATTGTTATTACAGATCTTAACAAGACAATGATGACTTCGCCATAAATCAATATGCTACCAAACACTTCACTGTATATGTGGTTAAAAAGCAATGATGAATTTTCTAACTATTGAGCAGGGAAGCACGTTGAAGTGATGAATGGGTAATGCCAGACATTAAAACAACAAATCAACCTTATACTACACCAAACACAGATATTAATGTTGGCCCCTTTCATGAAATCTGGCTTTCTTTGCCTGTAAATGTTTTGCGATGACATGCTAAGTAGAGAGAATTATTTCCAATGGAACCATAAAGCGTCCTGAATCCCAAAAAGAAAATCCCATCAGCAACATGCTATCAGTGACTTTCATTCATAAGCCAACTAATTCACTTTGATGGTAACTTAATTACTTAGTTGACTGGGAATACCAGACTAATTGGCCAGCAGGCAACAAGATACCCTGAACTTACTTACAAGATTTGACCTGGTTTTAATAGTTTTTATTTTTTTTAATTCTCAAGTTTTTTTTGTGGTTTTTTTTGTCTATTTTTTGGGTCTATAATATTACACACGTTTTTCCCCCTGAACATGAATGCAAAAAATGCAAAAAATGCAAAAAATGCAAAATGCAAAAAATGTCATTCATTTGACCCGTGTGTTTTAATACATACTTCTAAAATTACAAGCTTGACTTAGATGCTTAAATTGAAGGCTGTAGGTCGCGAACAAAGCTGAAAACAACCCAAAAACAAAGAATAGCATTCAAATATACGATGAACAGCTTCGTCTCAAAACGAACGCAGCTGTATCAATGACACAAAAGTTTTATCGCTGTTAAATATGCTACATTTATATTTATAGTCTCGCGTTATATATATTTCTCATATGCTACGTCAGTTTTTGTTCTCACCTTTTTCTGTCGTGTCGTGTATTTCTGCCACCGTGGTCCAGTCCAGGTGCTCCTGGGACTGATGTGATTAAAAAGTAGCAAACAAATTCGCGTGAGGGAAATGAAAGTTTCTCAGAATTTGATCTGCGCATGCGCTCCTCTCAACTCTGCCCCTGTTTATTTGTTAATGTATAATATCATCAGGCGCGTAATCCTTACAGCTAATTAAATGTCATAATATAACCTATAATAGCCTACGCTGGTATAAATTTGAAAATTTTACAAAAAGGCTATTAGGCTATTTTTTTTCTGGTAGCCAACTAAAAGTCAGATAAAAATCACTTTCTGCGATTATTTAATCTTGCAAAACTGTTTTTTTTTTATTTACTTTTTTGTTTAAAAGATTGACTATATAGACAGCTATAATATTAAATTAATTAAAATTAATTAATTACTTAGGCCTAATTAAAGTTACAAAAATGGGTCATTGAGAAACCATAGTGGTTACGATTGAACAATATAACCATATAAACAAACAGCTTCCTGTCCCCCTGTCCCTCGGATATACTTCTGAGGGATCACAGCTTTAAAGGCAGGTAGCTGTAGCATATCTTGGCGGTCTGTCCAAGCATTTCAGTCTGACCTGATAGCTATTCTTTTTGTAAACCTGTGACAGTGTAACGGAGGACTGTAATGGAAGGATGGAGCGATATGCACTAAATGGAACCTGACAGTAAATCCACAACAGATTTAAAATGTTTCTCATATATTGTATGTTTTATGTATGTATGCATGTATTAGACTTAAACAGATGGCATACAAGCAAAATATTGTAAAGACAAATAGTCTCTTTCTATTGTTCCAGTTTCATTTTTAAGAATTTCCAGAATTTCCAGATAGCAAGTTAAACTGACAATTACCACAACTTGTGCTCTGTGGCAGCGGCACATGACAGGACATGTTTCCACATGACCTAATATTTTTATCCGGTATCACTGATGCATTGTGAACACACTATGGATAAACATGGCCAGAAATAAAAGTTCTTGGAAGTGTTCAAAAATAACCCTTACTTATGCTATTTTGAAAAACCATTCTCCAAACCCCCCTAAAAATACAAATCAAAATCTTCATACACTGAAACTATGATGTGCTATTTTGTATTTGTTTCGTAATTGCATTCATATTTTTCATGTGCCATTGGTCTGACATTCACTAAAATGTACAACTGCTATAAAACTACATTTAAGATAAAACAAAATAATAACAAAATATTTCATAATTAGAAAATTTGAATTGAAGTTAAATAACAAAAGCCCATTTACTGATGAAGTGGGCACTATCCGAGATTTAAAACAGATTATGAGCTTCTGTTTGAGATCTTTTTACATCTATGCATAGCTCATTTACCTTTTGTTGTCTTGGTCGTCCATGTATGAATGTGCTTACCAGTGGTTGGCTACTTGCAGTGTTGCTCTCCTCTTGTAAGTGTTGACTGCTCTGCTGCTCTCCAAGTTTCTCCTCTTCTTTTGTTGACATAGTCTATCAGATGAAACATTCAGCTGTTCTTCAGCCATACATACAAAATTGTTGTTTTAAACTTCCTTTGCACTTTTATTCAATTACTTGTATTCTGCTGAAATTACTTGTAGTTAAGTTTGCTATTAGGTTGTGTCTAACAGGTTGTGTCTGACTTGCATATGGTATATCTGGCACAGTTTACTCAACACTGTTTTATAACTTATATTTACTGATGCATGCGTAGCCCCTTTGGGTGGAGTGTGCTTGAGTCAAATTGTGTAACTTGAGTATTGAGTACTGCTTTTGACATTTGTCTTCCAAAATCGTTTTTTTTTCAGATTTCCAACAATATATTTGATTAAATTCTTTTATATTGATAATTTAATCAAAGGTCCAGTATAGTGGGAAACTGGACTTTCACCTATCAATACATACCCTGTGTCATAATAGTCCCCCTTGTTACCTCTACCACAACTTGATTTCCTAATTCAGAAATCAGTAACAATGTGTGCAGATTGAATGTTGACACTTAGTATTATCTCTTGTATAATACATTACCCTTTTAGTAGCCAGTACAAATACACACATGCACCAGCAAGTTCCAATGCACTTATTTCTCTTTTCTTTTATACCTGTAAAGAGTTTTCAGTTCGTCATCTGACCTGCTGTTTCAGGATGACATTACAAAAACAGGTTCCTGAGAGAAAAAAGCTCTAGAACTCAAAGTCCATCACTATGCTGCTAATCTTTGTCATGAGACCTGCCACCAGCCATGCAAATAGTAATAAAAATGTTTTTGTGTGGTCACGATCTGATGACATGGTTATGATGTCAAGTTGCTCTTTTGCTTTCTCTTGTTTGTTTCAAGATATCGCCACTGAATGAGAATCAGATGGTGCATGCCTGTTTTTCCCTCCACTTTGATGACTATATTACAACACAGAGGGTTTTTAGCGGGATTTCCATGATGTGCAACTCTTCTACTGAGACAAAATCTGAAGCATGTTACAAAGAGAAACCCACGCCATCCACACCCCGGGCTTGATAAAGTGTACAGAACATGAACTCGTGAACTCTAACCCTGATGGTGGAGGCAGCAGAGAGGTCAGGAAACGTAATGACATTATTGGTCCCATTTTTCCATGCTTAACTGACCGTCTGTGTGTATTTTAGATATGCACAATATATATCTAACAGATTCCAGATAAAGCCTGGGACAGCACTTATCGAGGTGTGATTGACACTCAGACCTCTGACAGTCATGCCTAAATACAAGCAAAAAAATATTATTTTTGGCCCTGGAAAATTTATGAGTCAGATAAATTGTGCAATTAGACACTTTAAAGCAATTACAAAATGTGGGCTATTCTTTTATCAACTTCCTTAATTCTAGAGACTCTTTGAGCACAGAATAGCCTCTCTAAATGGTCAAAGCAGTAAGGCACCTGACAGAAATGACTGTGAACTCTTCCTGTAAAAGACTACACATTCCTATAAAGGTGGCAAAAAAGCATGAGACACTACCCACAAAAGAAGCCAGAGTGGAAGCAAACGCACTGAGAATGAACTATGGGAAAACACACTCTTCCTCATTTAGTAATCTCCAGTTGGTATGAAGCTAATGCACAAATATTACTGTAAAACAGGTTTGACCTACAAACCATGCAGAAGAGAAGTGTGGCATGTTTTGTATATTTAAGGCAGTTACAATAACAGAAGAGGTCAACTGTTTTGTCAACAGCAACGTTGGTTATTAAATTTAACACAAATATGGTAATCCAAATATTAAATAAAAATTTGATGAAGAAATGAGGGTGAGTAGGTATTCATTAGTACACATTTAAGGTTCACATTACTTGCTCATCAGTGGATCCTCTGCAGTGAATGGGTGCCGTCAGATTAAGAGTCCAAACAGTTGATAAAATCATCACCACAATCCACACGAAGCGGAGTAAAAAGTTGCACGTTTTTAATAAACATCATTGCAACGTTTCAAGTAGTTTAAAAGCCAAGCCATTGCTTCTGGCCAAAATATCAGCCCATATTGTTCCAATGTAAACACCCATCCTCCCACATCACAATCCTTACGTCTTATTTAAGAACAGTGCTTGAAAACATTAAATTTTCTTACAAACATGCATCTTTCACTTTCAAAAGGTGGATTACTGCGATGTTGTTATTAGTCGATTAGGATAATTCTAGCAGCGTTCATTTACATGCATTTGTGAGCAAGTCATCTAATACTACATTTCTCCAAATCTGTTTTGATGGACAAACTAATCTTGTTTGGTCTGGTGGGTAAATTTTCATTTGAGTGCACAAAGTCTGTCAAATTACAAAAGCCACTCCATTAAGTTTATTTGTTGGAAAACGTTTCAGTATAGTACATCACAAATATGAAAGCATGATTTGAAAGCACTCAAAAACCATGTTTTGAGGCGGACAGTAAAGGTTTTTTTTAAGCCACAAACATCAGACACATCTGCTTTGGGTATTTAAGAAACATGCAAGCAGATTAAAAGCAGGTATATAAACCTTTATTGAACTAAAAAATATTTACACAGACATTTACATATACAGACGATTCCAATATTGAGGTAAACGATAAAAAAGGAAAAAACCTACTACTGTAGAAACCAGAAGAGAACTATGAAAGAATGCAAGTTTTGGATGTTTCTGAATGACAAGAGCGAAAGAATAACACGAGACAGTGCATTAATAATGAAAAGCACTGCTGTGACACCTAGTCAAATGAATAGTTAAATCTCCCTACATAGTAATTTTTAAAAACACACTCACCTCATTTGTACATACTTTCATTGGTTCACTACAGTCATGCATATAGCTTCCAGCCAAACCTCAATACGTTAAAAAAAAAAAAAAAAAAAAAAAAAAAAATTATAAATCTTCCACTGAACACTTCTGCTAACATTGTACAGCTGGAAGACACTAAAGCACAACTCAGCAAGATGTGGGGTGCTATTGTTGCTCATCCTCAGGACAGGAATGCCAAGTTAGTCTTTCTTCATAAAAGGCAATGACTATCTGTGGGCAACGAGTGTTAGCCTCTTTTGCAGGTACCAGGTCTGCCTCATCAGAGTCCTTCCTGTGAACACAAAACATAAATTATGTTACGGAGTCTGAGTTATCTGTAACCAGAGATGAGCAGGAAGTGCAGCCTTGAACTTCACAAGCCATTATCTTGCGTTTCGAATCAGAAATGCTTTGTATGTGGACATGCTGCCCCCTACAGGCCTTCCATGAAGAGACAGCTCTCTCAAAAACAATGATTTGCATTTACTCACCCTCTTGTTAGCATTCAAAATATTTTCCCTTAAAAGAAATTAATTCAGGTTTGGAATGACAATGCCATTTCTGATTTTTTTCAGGGATTACTTCACTTGTATTCTTCATTCTGGAGAACAACTAAAATTACTGCAAATTCACCGTAGTTTAAAATGCCACTAACTTTATCAGATTATTTTAGAGTTTTAGTTGTTTTTGTCCTGTGCTCCTCAGAAATAACAGGTTAGGAACATCATAAGGGTGAGGAAATATACATTTTTCCATTGTGATGGTCTTACATCCAACGAAACAGAAAACTACATGGGTTTCTTACCACTTCATGAGGAACATGAGCTCTCCACTGCTATCAGTCGCCCCAATGATCCTCTCTGGCTCAAGGTTTCTTGCAAACCCCCTTGGCTTGTCAGACTGGAGCAACACAATTGAGTCAGTTTTATCGCTAACCAATGTTAAAATCAAATCCCTGAAACGGATAACACAAAACTTTACCATTTCCTTCTTCCTCTTGGCCTTGCTCTCTTCAGTTTCTGGTTCGTCAGTGGAGGACTTTCTTTTTACGGCTTCTGGTTTTTCCACCACTCCTTTCTGAGACTCCAGGAATGCAGAAATGAGTTCAGGGCAGTCCAAATTCTCTTCAGGCTCCCAAGTGTTGTCAGCACTAAAGAAAAAAACAAGATATTGTGTTACTCTCATTGCACGAATCAAACAGTTCAGTATACGTGGAAGAAATAAAAACAGTACTCACTCTGTGAAGCCTTTCCACTTGAGGAAAAACTCAACTTTACCATTGACCAATCGCTGGTCAATCACTTTCTCCACCACAAACTCCTCCACCTCCTGAACATCCTTCTTTGATTTGCCTGCCTGCTTCTTACCCATATCGACCTAAACGTAGGAAAAAAGTGATGACAAAGCAGAAACCGGTTTAGCATTTTACATTTCAGTCATTAAAAGCGCGAAAAAAGATTTACAGACATTACTCCGTTAATTAATTTGAAAAAGTTGCCATATTAACGATTTGTGCTACCTTTTATGTATGCTAGTATGTTAACGAGCTAACTACGCATGCACGGATAGGCCGGGGCCCAAACGTAGTTCATGCTACATTTTTTAAGATAACTGCTTTTTAATATTTCTGTTATACCTTGAGCTCCGGATTAAGATCTGACTATTTTACGACATCGTCGTGCGCGTGGTACTTTACTCGCTATAAGACGCACTTGTTTAAATAGCCTAGCAGGAGTTAGCTTACTAGCTACGTTAGCTGGAAAACGCGCACACACACACAAAAAACATAACATAATACTACTATAAAGCATCGTAGATTCATGCATCCTATATCTATGCAAAATAAAACAACAAAAAATAGATTTAAGAAAAATAAGCATCGCAATAACCGAGGTTACAGCATTATTAACAGCTAATGTTACGATAACTACAATGGACGGTGCTGCAGCACATGCATGCGCGCGAAAACTCACCCTCACAAAGGAAAAGGACTAAAATGTGAACTGCAACGCTTCACACTTGCTGACCTGCAGACGACTGCAAAGATAATATGTCGCACTTTAGCAGGACACCAACTTTTAAAACTTTTACTCTCTTCGCACACTATAAATCAATGAAACAGAAGTCGACTGAGGCTCGACGAAGGCCAGCCTGAATCATACGCGCGAGGACGTAAAGCCACGCCCATGTGCGGTCACGTGTGTCCAATGAGGTTTTCATGGGGCGGGGCATCCGTGATCCTCCACTGGTCATGCAAAACAACATTGCTCAGTGATATCAATTTTAGGGTCTACAAAGTGAGCAAATTAAAAGTAGGCAACAGCCGAAATCAGGTTTAGCACGTTCTGCATCCAACACACTAAGACTTATTTTGTATTGCCATGCAATACTGACCTCAAAACGTATTATTATTGAACTACATATTCCCGTAAATGTTAACATTCTGAGGGGGAAAAAATATTTTTTTTGTAAATGATGCAATCCTGAATCATGGCGATTACAAACAAAGTGTTTCTATGAAAAACAAATGAAAATAAAAAGTTTATTTTCTAAACTATTATATTTTTCACATGATATTTCTAGCTATTGATCAGCTGCACAACTTCATGTAATGAGCTGCTCCTTGTCTGTTACATTTGACTGAAAAATATGTAACAAAATGACTCTTGAATATTTTTTTTTTATAAGAGGGTCCGAACAGTCTGAGGCAAACTTTAAAAAAGATCATGCAGATTCTGTATTAAACAAATGTCATGCAAAACGATATTTTGTTTCAAACTTTTAACTATTCAAATTTTATTTTATTTTCTTACAAGTTGAAATTACATTTTCAAACTAGATATCACATATATACAAAAACGTTAACTCAAAGCAAATGCATGATTTTTATGGTTGCAATTATTTGCCGGCAGTTTGGGTGTTTGCTTTGAGGTTTTGTCCAGTTCAGCATGGTGCAAAATGTGTTTCTAATAACATGCTTTGTGTAATGGGTACGATATAACATAAATAAACAAAAACTCAATTACTTTGTCCTCCTTTATTCATTTTAAAAGATATAAAAGAGACATCCCTGTTTAAAATGAATGTATTCCAACTCACACACACATACAAAGAATTGCTCAAAAACACACATAATAGAAAAAAATGAAAAAAGAATAAAATAAAATAAAAATAAAATAATAAAAGAGAAGCATCTCCTACTCTCAAACACAAATCAAACCACTCTGCCAGTAAAGGAAATAAACAAGAGGTTCATTTGTTTGGGCCCTGTTTTACTATACACACGCTAATTTACCAATTAATTTGTCATTAAACCAATGCAGTATTTGCCTTTTCCAAATTGTGAACCATGCTGTGAGGTAGAACAAAAATCCTTTCCTTTTTAATTACTTCCACTTTATTTGTTGTTTTTACTGTGACTTCACTTCAAAGATGATCTTTTCTAAAGGTATATGCAATTTGCTTGCAAAAAACAACTTAAAGGAAAACCAAACAGAAAACAATCCTGCAATCCAAACTCGTAACCCCTTGATAAAAAAAAGCTACCAGAATGCATTATAACTGTTCTTGTTAAGCAAGTGCATAAATGTAAAATACAAATGTAAGTGACAGTAATGTACAGAAAAAGTTTAAACAGAGTGGTCACTGTTTGTAAAGATGCAAAATCATACTATAAAAGGATTTTATTTCTTGACAGTGAGGAAAACGTACATACGGTTATTCGTTTGATTTAAATGCCTGCAAATAGTTTAAATTAAGGTCCTTTCTGTGGGGTTCCTCATATTAGAGGGGCAGTTTACTCACCCTCATGTTGATCCAAACATTTGCCGCAGAAAAAAATTTAAATAAAAAGATGACATCCGTCCCCATTGATTTTCATCACATGGGCATTTTTCTAAATATTTTTTCCCCAAAAAAATCTCAAAATAAGAGTGAGACAACTCAAGAAGCCCTTTTAAGCTCGCGATGCACACTTTTTAACAGTCCTTTAGTGGCCATATGCAAAAAATCCAGGAATTTTAATGCAATGCCATTTAAATTAAATGTAAAAGAGAAAAATAAAAAAAACAATACAAAGTTAAATTTTCAAATGTGCTCTTTAGAAATACTCTTTATACGCACTCTTACTATACACAACGTCCAGTGTCTTCAGTACATTCTCTCCTGCAAACAAGGCTTCTCCCAGGCTCCAAGTGTAGTATTTATTACAGTCTTTCTGCCCTCCACTTGACTTCTGAATGGCTTTTAAAGGGACAAAGAAGAGCCAGAAATGCCCCATAATATCTAATCTCAATCATAAAAACTCGCCTTTCAGAAAACATAGAAATATTTCAACACAAACACTCATGCACACACACAAACACACAAACTAACTCAAAAAAGTCTTTAGGGTTTCTTGTCCTTCTTTCTTTTCACCGTCTTGCTACTTGTCATTGTCCTTGTGGTTGTGCGGGGCTGAACCATCACCCTTCCGTTAGCGCTGCAGTGCAGCGTGTAGTGCTCGGGGTTCAGAGGATGTCCATATTCATCCCGAAGTTGGCTCAGCACAGTCCGCGAGAGCGTTTCGAACCGCTCTGCAGCAGCAGAAAGTGCTTTGGCTGTATGGGATCTCTGGCGCAGGAGAGTGTCCCGCTGCACCGACAGGTCCTCGACCTCACCCTGCAGGGACAGGATCGCGTCCAGCTTCCTCTTGCGGCAATTCTGCGCGGCAAGCTTGTTCTTACCTCGTCTGCGCACGTCGCGCAAGAGCGTGACTTCTGATCCGGACAGATTCTGGCTGTCCAGCAGCTCCAGGAAGTTTTCCACGGGCATGTTGACGATCTGAAAGGCTGAAAACGGAAGACCCATCGCCTGCACGCGGCGTTCGTCGCGACTCATGTCTTCTGGTTCAGTCTCATCTTCGCTCATCACTTCCTGTTTGATTGCTGTGAACCAGTTAGACGGTGTGGAATTTTGCGCCTGTGGGGTTGAATAGGTATGATCGTGCCAGATGTTTTCTACAAGGTTTACAGGCGACCAATCACGGTAAGCGGCCGCACAAGCTCCGCCTTTTGACGAGAAAGACTCCACTTCACTGCTGTAGCCTGTAGCTCCACCTTCATCCTCGCAAAATGAATCGGACGAGGTAGACGGGGATGCGGGGCTCCTTGAACTGCTTTCCAAAGACAGGCCAGAGTCTGAATCCTCAGGCCACGGAGTGTCCATGTCCCCTTGCAAGCCGTCCAGCATCTGAGGGTCGATCGTACCGAGATTATCCAGATCCAACATGTTGATGTGGTCAAAAACTGCCTCATCCAGATAGCCTCCCATCTGCGAAGGGGAGGTTTCATTATGAGAGCTGTTCCCAGACAAGGAGAAGAGCGATGAAGGAAGTGCCCCGGTTGAGCTCCGAGACGGGTCTGAGTGAGAAGAGTTTGTGGACTCCAGACGGAAGAGGGGTGCTCGGGAAGATGCAGGCCTGCTATTAGCTGTATCTCCTCCGGTTACCATTGCATCTTGAAGGCTTACGTCATAGCTGATGGGATTAGGAAGTTCAGCTTCTAAGTCTGACATGCGTTGGGGGGCCATGGAGTCAAAATCCTGTAATGGAAAAGTTAAATAATTGTGAACACAGAAAGTATCTTTAGTTTTGTATTGTTACAATTATGTATTCTTTAGTTTCTACTGACATCTTTAATTGCATAATACGATTATGCATAACACTAGTGATTCAAATGCTCCACTCTCCGTCCAAGCTGCTGTCGGTTAATGAAGATTTGATGAAAGAACTCGCGCCTCGATTGGACTCCCATCATGTCAGAAAGTGATAAGACTTTTAGTTTTATGGACGTTGCCATCTTTGTTATTAATTGGGTCGCTGTTGCTATGGTTACTGCTAAGGAATGTGGGCTTTATTCCCATTGCACGTTAATACAGAACTAATTTCCTTTCATTTTCTTGATTTATTATTTAGGTAAAATAGCTATATATTTCTCGTATAGGCCTGTTTGTCCTTTATAATGTTCGCAAAAGTGCTGCAGGCGTATGACATTAAATAGATATGATCATGTGAATCTTCATCTTCTGCTGTTTGCTAGTTAATAATCGCTGAACGAGCGTCAGTTGCCGGTTACGAGAAATAACCGGAATGAACATCCTTACAAGCAATGCCAAGGTCAAGGGTTTGATTCATAGGGAATGCAAGCAACCAATTTGTATATAACAAACAATTGCCAAGTGCATACAAATATCGATGTAGTGATTCCTTTAATCCTAATGTGGGATGAGTCTTTCACAGAGACTACTTACATCAAATTCAAAGAGGAAGTCATGCCATCGTGGAGGAAGCTCAAGTCCAGAAAGTGGTGGAGGAAGTGCACTGCCACCCATTAAATCCTGTAAGGAAATGCAGCAAAAAATATATATAAATAAACAGTAACATTTTTAAAGGGATGGTTCACCCAAAAATGAAAGTATCTTCTCTTATTCAAGAAGACTTGAATAAAACCGCTTGATTTATATGGATTGTGTTTACAAAGTGTCGAGGTTTTGTGGCTCATCAGTGGAGAGATCAGGTTTTCTTATCTACACTTGTGTTTCGAAAATGAATGCCATGAAGGTGCGTATTAATTTTTGGGCCTCTCACAACACCACGGTTCATATGAAGCTGAATTACCAGAACTATAACGAACTAATGCAATCAAATGTAAGCGTTCTTATTCATTTACAGAGCTGGCTGAGTAAAATATTAACTCAATTACTGTTATGTAATGTCATGCATGTTTGATTGACTTGACATTAACATTACATTTAACCCAATAAACATCACAAACACACCATTCTTGTTAGGCAGGTAGTGAAGTTATTTTGTTTACCTCTTGCTCTAACGCAGAACTCTGAGTCAGCTGGTTCACCGAAGCAGGGCTGGATTCCTCCTGCCCACTCTCGCCTTTAACCTCCTCCTCATTTACTGGGTTTAGTAAAGTTTCCTGGAAAGAAATTGGGATGTCCAAATTAAGGATTACAATGGCTTGCCTTAGGAGGCTTTAATCTTGTTTATAAAGTAAAGCTGTGAAGCAAAATCTGTGATTAGAAAATTGCATTCAAGAGCAATTCCATGAAAGAAAAAAATGATGCACCTGTTTAAGACCAATGTATTCTCAAGGAACTTTTTTTTTTTTTGCTTGCACCTGTGGTTGATAACGAAAAGCAAGACATATTTGCATAACATGCTTAACCCTAGGGATAATACATGACTTAATAGATTTCAAAAACTAGGTTGAGTTCTGTCAAGACATGATCTAGTAACAACGAACATTTCAGAAAGAGCAGGTTTGGGCTGGACCAAAGTATAATTAACCACTCCTTCCTCGGATTATTACAAAACAAAACCAAAAAAAATACGTGAAGATCTGTAAAGATGTGTTTAATAACTCGTGTGCACGTTTATTAATGATTTGTCATTTTAATTGAAGTTTGCACAACACACCTGACTCCCACCTGTACACTTGGTTATCGATCTTCAAACTAACCAGCGAACAGAATAGATTAGTTACCTCGTAAACATGAGTTTTATTTCATCACAAAAAAGCAATTGTTGTTAGTTTGCTAAAAACCAACGTAAACTGAAATATAAAATCACAGCCTAAAGACCAACAACTTTCCATTTAACTAGGTACATCTAATTTGACCACATTTAATCATATTTATTTAATATGTAATATATAAACTAACGTAATTTGTTATGAATGTGTCCGTTATTGTTTCGCTTTCGGCTTCATTTGCTCACGAGTACAAAATACTAGCTAACTGGCTAACTCCGCTAAAAAACACTTAAAAGCAGGTCATATGGGGCTACTAGCGTGTCCCGTGAAGAGAACACAACATAATAAAACTGTAGAAGTATGGGAAGTGTGTTAAACAGCACTGTATTGTTACCTCTTTGGAAAGTTCTCCAGCAGCACAACAAGGCCTGGAAACAGTGAGGTCCTGAGAAACTGACAGACCGAAGCCCTCTCCAGCCCTGTGCTCATCCTCTTCCCGGTGATTCTCGGCATTTATCTCCTCGTCACCAGGGTCCCCTGACAGGTCGTGTGGCTCACCTGCATCAGAGCCATCATCGGGCACCAGGTGCACCAGCCATGCGCTGACACGCGTGGGGAAGCGGGCCGGGGACCCGAGCGCACGTACCTCATTCAAGAGCCTGCGGCTGGTGAAGAAATAGTCCAGCTCGGGACATTTCGGATGCACTTGATGGCCCGCCGCGGTGTCCCGGTAGTGGTGAAACGGGGTCTGTATGAAAGCCGAGCTCGGCCCTCCTTCTGTTTCTATCAACGGCGAGAAGTAGCCGCTCAAATAGGTGTCGACATCCACGCGAACTCCTATCAAACTCAGCAGGATCGTAAACTGAATGAGTCCCTCGGTGAAATATTTCTTCATGTGGTGCATGTTTCGAAACAAATATTTCAACCTCGGGAGGCCTAAACGAGAACAAAGATCGCCCGTTTGCAGTTAAACAAAGACAAAACCCCAAACAAAAGAGCACGCGTTGACTACTCTCTGTGTCAGACAAAGAGCAGCCCCGACCGGCGAAACTGTTTGCTGCACTTAAACACTACCGGCTTTTCATAACTTCCTGGCCTATATCATCCTAATTCAGAGATGCAGCGCCGCCATCGAATCACGCAAAGCAAAACGAGTCATTCTCGCCTGACGTATTCCGTAGCAACGATCAAAAACTTTTATATTTTATTAAGAACAACAAAACTCCTCGGCTATCCTGAATCTAGCCTCTCATCCGAGGAGGGGAACAACTGCTCGAATTTGCATAATTCATAAAATCCCACTCACATGCGACGGAATTACCTTCGCAACAAGCTCTGATTGGACCATCTCTGTTGTCATTCATTTAAACAGCCAATCACAAGCAAGTATGCTTTCATAACTTCCTTTTTAGTCCTTCCGCTCCTACAAAATATAAAAGTGAACTGAGCATTTTCCACCGTTCTTGGTTCTATTAATGACATATTCATTCTATTAATTTTTGCTTAAATCTATCAAAACATACAACTACTAACCCGCTGCGCTTTTCATGTAGCCTTCTTTCAACGGTAGATATGGCTGGTGTCGTCATCAGTCAACTGTCCATCAAGCACAGACACGAGGTGATCACAAATGATGATTCATTACAAAACTTACTTACATGGCATCTATCTATCTATCTATCTATCTATCTATCTATCTATCTATCTATCTATCTATCTATCTATCTATCTATCTATCTAACTGTCTGTCTGTCTGTCTGTCTGTCTGTCTGTCTTGTAAAATTGCTATGTTGGTGCCTGTATGTTAAACTACATTACTTTTTTCTACATAAATCTACACTCCATGGGCAATAATTGTAAAGCCAAAAAAACTTAAATTATTTAATTGAATAAGTACTCATACCCCTATCAGTGACAGTTGACAAATTTAGCTCAGGAGCATTCATATGACTTACAGGCCTAACAGTCAGCTAATAATTCATATCAGAGCAAAATAAATAAATTCTGAGGTCAAAGTAACTGCCTGTAGAGCTCAAAAACTGGTTTGCATGAAGCCACACATCTAGGGAAGAGTTCAGAAAGAAATTCTGCTTCATTAAGGGTCACAGAAGCATGTGTTACCTGTAATAGAAGAAGTTTGAAACAACCAGGACTTTCCCTAAAGCTGGCCTCTTGTCCAAACACAGTAGCTAATGAAGAAGGGCTCAGGTTACTGTGGTGACCAAGAACCTGGACAACAAAACCAGTCGTAAGTGTTAATTTTTCCAAAATGAAGATTTATACATAATCTGAAAGCTGAATAAATAAGCTTTCCATTGATGTATGGTTTGTATGATAGGGCAATATTTGACCGAGATACAACTATTTGAAAATCTGAAATCTGAGGGTACACCTGGACAAATCACCTTTAAAATTGTGCAAATGAAGATCTGAACATATTACTAATCAAAAATTAAGTTTTAATATATTTTCGGTAAGAAATTGACTAAACATCTTCATGGAACATGATCTTTACTTACTATCCAAAGGATTTTTGGGAAAACAGAAACATCTATAATGTCTTACACTTGTTGGCTATTGCTACAAATATACCCCAGCAACATAATACATGTGGTCCAGGGTCACATATAAGAGAAATCTACAAAAGGACAAACTTCAGTGTATCACTCCACCGATCTGTGTCGCAAGACTGGATCTCTTTAGTGAAGATGCTTTAAAACACACTTGAAATGTGCAAAAACCACCAAGAAGGACCGTCAGACTTTAAGAAACAATATTCTGATTGATGCTCACTGACTCCCAGAGTGCATTTGCAGTTGTTGTTTTTTAATTTGCAAATTTAATTTGCTGTCTTGTATCAGTTGTAGCACAACAGCAAAAAAAGCAAATAAAATGGTTATACAATTAATAAAATAAATTTAATTTACTTTTTACCATTGCTGTGATTCACATGCTGAATGATGAAGTCAATATGTGATTTCAGCATATTACCACAATTATTTACATAATATATTGTCCAAATTAAAACTTAAGCGGTTTACAAAAAATATTAAAAGTGTGAGAAATTATTAATAAACACACAATAAGAATACACTACTAGATAAAAGAACAATTTAATTAAAAGAAAAATCACCTCTTATAAACAATCTATTTATTATTTTTTTTCCTTAGAAACCAAATTACTCTGATTTCAGGTTGCATCATTGCATTTATAGGAAGAAAATAATAAAGTCACAGACAAAGTGCTAAGTGCCCAACCAAAGGGAACGCTAATCACTATAATTATTTTTTTAAGGTTTAAATCATGATTTTGAGCTCACAACACTTGAAATCTTAGGTTTATGAAATTTGATGGTAATTTGGTTAAATTAACTCATATATTTAAGTAATGGGACCAAAATGCTAGATTTTGAGTATTGTTTAGTCAACATTACTTGATTGTTTAAGTAAAGACAACATTGGGGTTTACAGTGCAGAGTTGCAGAAAAGCACCAAAATAATGCAGTATAGTCTCAATGAAAATCCAGTGATAGAAGAGACAACTGTTAGACAACTGAGTTTCCTTAAGTGGCTCAGCCAGAAGCCTGAGCTTGAATCCAATCAAATAACTCTGGAAAAACTTGAAAATATGCACATCCCACCTGACAGAGCTTGAGAAGTGAAGAAGTGATGAGAGGAATAAACAATCATGAGCAATGCTTGTCACATCAAACATAAAAGACCTGAGACTCTGGCTTACACATAACACACTGAAACACATTTATTAATCAAATCCGTTAAAGGATTGTTAGGCTGCATTAATTAGATCAGTCGGAACTGGGAACACTCCCCTTAACACATGATGTACACGTTACATCATAAAAAGAATGGCATCTATGATAATAGTCTGTCTCTCTCTTATTCTGTTCCTCAGTCCGTATCCAGATCAGATGGTGTACCAGCACACAGAGATGATCTTTATCGGTGACAAGAACACCTAGATGAGCTCTGGGGAACCAAATGCACACAAACACACACACACTATAAGTCCTTTGCACAATCTTAACATGTGCTTCATATTGAACTGGAAATTAGGTTCAATTCTCTCATGGATAGGGTTTTGGTTCCTTGCCGCTGTCTCCTCTGGCTTGCTTAGTTGGGGACACCTAATTTCTAGTGATTATCATCATTTTGATTACAGAGTCCATCTCTGCATCTGATAAATAAATAGTTTTTTTTTTATTTAGTTAAAGTAAATAATAAATAAATCTCGTTATTATACATTTCCATCACTCTATTGTCTTATTTGATAATGTTCAGTGCTTCTGTATCGTTAAAAGCACTATACAAATAAAAGTGATTGATTGATTGATCGAGACTGTAAAGATGCTGCAGTATTCTTTAGGGCATGGCTACTTACAGTATGCAATGTAGGCTACTTATTTGAGTTTTTTATTTGTAATACATTTACAGAGTAAATTCTATGGATCTTTGTTTTCATTGCTAATTTACAAACAACACAGAGACGGTTAATTGAGCAAAAGTTGAAATTTTTTACATAAAAAAAATGTGGGTATCATAATTTGTTCAATACGTACTTCAAAGTGTATAACTGGTCTGACATCAAATGAACTCTTCCAGCAGGAAAACACTCAAGCTAGGTTAAAAGCAAGTAAAATCTCCGTCGCCCTCTGCTGTTTTAAAAAGCAATTGCATACTATTTAATATATTTCTCTGGAGGTGAATGATTCGCAGTGCATGTTTAAATCTAGATTTTTAGTGTGTGTTATCATTACAAATGTTTTATTGTGGATGCCATTCTGTGTTTTTTTTATTACTAATTACAAATAGGCCCTACAAGCAGAAACAAGGATTTCCAGTCTATGACTGTAATGTGTTGTATTCTATCTATTTCAACAGTTGCATTTTCAACGTTTTATTTCTATAAGCTAACCATAAAGACAAACATTTTAGATTTACGTAATCTTGTCATCCAACTGAAATGTAAAAAATACTGTAAAGTTTTAGTAATTAAAAAATAATTACACACTTAACTTTGTTTCTTGTTTGTGATGGTGTGGACATGAATCTCTCTCTTCTACTTCCACAAGCACAACATTAAAAAATATTATAAATTGCATTTAACACAATTAGCTACTATCGATACAATTTATTGTAAAAAAACAAAACAAACACATTTTGTTATATTTTGTTGACTACAGAATTTCTGCTTATAATAAATCAACTGACATTCTCTCATAGAGGTGCAAATTATATACGCATAAAATTAATATTTAATATAAACGCCAAATACGTTAATGGTGTTCTCTTAAAACTTTGAGAGAGAGAGAGAGAGAGAGAGAGAGAGAGAGAGCTTTTGTGTGTTTGGATGAAGGAGCTCTAGGATTGGTTACAGAATTACGACGTCACATAACTACTGGACATGCGCACAAACTTGCTTGACTCCGCAAGGTTGTGCGAAATCGCAAATGAATGGAAATCCCCAAAAGAAGACGTTTCCATTGAAACCCGTGTGAAAGAAAGACATACGTTGCCTAAACAAGAATATATAATATATTTTATAGAGTACACATACTTCATCTATTTTAACACTATATCATCAACTTATTATTGTAAATCAAACAATCCATAATAAACTTGATAGGAAAATACATGTAAAAAAAAATGCTGTGCGTAGTTTACACGTAATTATTTATATTTTATTACATTTTTTAATATTGTTTGACACACCCACCGAGTTTTAAACTACGATGTAGGTATTAGTAAGGCCTACGTATTTAAATCTGTGTGTACTTATCATTTCATACTAATAAATAAAAAGTAATTGATGTATTAATAAAAATCTTAAGCCTACTGTAATAATAGAATACAATATAATAACAGCAATAATAATGCGTACAACAAAGTAAAAAGTGGCAACCACTAAAATGCAATTCTATAGTAATTCTAAACTATATAAAACGGACACTAATGTATTATTATTATTATAAGCTATAAAATATAAAATTCCATAGTCTAATATAAAATATAACATTAAAATAAATATATTTAAATTTGTAATATTTAATATATATAAAGTAAAATAAAAAATTGTTAATCTTGTAAAGTTATTAATCTCTGCCTGTGAGAGCGCGAGCTGTTGCCTGTAGCCTGCCACGCTTTCATCTGACGGCAAATGTAACTCTGGGCACCGCGCGCCTTGATTGACAGTTCAGCGTTATCCAATCAGAGCTGCCACTTTTAGCACAATTTCATTTGCGCAGTGTTGGATACGTCATCTCTCCATATAGCCAATTGCGAACGTCTAAAACCGTCCGGATATGACGAATTTCAAGACCCTTTCTATCTTTTTAGCGCCCCGCTGTGGTCGCATACCGCAGTTTCTACAGTTTTAAATATTCTGCGGCTCTCTTGTATTTAAATGAGCTATTTTAACTACCACAAGGTGTCGCTGCTAACCACGTTGCATGATTCTGCCAATAGATGTCTGTCGGTTTTCTACTCTTAGTTTAGTGTTTATATTTCCCGAGTTTATTAGAGTTTTCCATGTCTTGTGTGTATAGCTGTATATTATTAGATGCTGGTGATGATAGATGATAGCAAGGGACAGCTTATAGATGACAACCTCGATAACTGTATGGTTGCTTCTCGTTGGAAACAAAAATGGAAACCTTTTCAAAAACAAAATAAGTTTGAAAAAAAAAGGAGGATTACTGAAAGCAAAAAGTTATCCAAATAGAGAATTAGTACTCTTCGGGATATTAAGGGGGCAGCTGGATCCATCAACGGACGTCCCTAAAATGTATCTGTGGAGAGAGTGCGCACATGTGTATGAAAGAGCATTTGTGTGTCTCTGACTTGTGGTCGATACAAGATCACCTGTATTCTTTCCCCTCGCCAAACACTAATGTGTCTGTTATTGATTTGAAGGAGAGTAGAGAGAGACAATGAAGTGCACTCAAAGGCACTGAAGAAGGATGATATACTGACAATAGGTCAAAGTGGACAAGATGAGAGTGGAAGGGACATGGGAGTAAATCATGACACGAAATTAAAGAAAAATATAAATAGATGTCCCATAAACACATTAAAGCTGAGTGTAAAGATTAATTAGTTAATAAAAACCATTAAAAGCAAATATGATTTTGATTCTGTATTGATTTTTACAGATTGTTCTGAGTTCAAGTAGGAGAGGAAGACAAAGAGAGAGAGAGAGTATGTTGTGGAAATAAGGGGGAACCATTAAGTAGAGCTCTATGCTTGGGGTCAGAGGTCAAAAGTTGTTTCTTGAGCCCTGCCTAGGGGTAAGGGGGAAGGGCCAGTAATGACTGACAGATGTTTTAGGGGTGGGGGTGGAATTTGTGACGTTTTAATGTTTTTCTTAAAACACTGGAACTGGAACACACACACACACACACACAGGATCTCAGTGTTCTCAAATGTCGGCCGGTCCAGCAGCAATTGTGTCAGCTCTGTTGTTTCTGAATGCCCTGACAAGCACACATGACTTTTAACTTTTACCTACATCCTAGAAAATATGTACTTAAGCCATCATCAAGTAGCTGTCAAAAGATTACCCAGACACTCGAGTCATTTTACAGTGGAACCTGGAACTTGCAAACAAACCCAAAGACATTTATGTACTGACAAAAAAAAAAAATAAAAATAAAAAATAATGAATGTGGAAATACATGACAATGGACTAAAGAAAATGTTTCCAATACTGTTAGCTCAGGATTAACATTAAGCTGATGTGACATTTTCACATTACACACAAAAGATGGGTTGGTTCTGTACAGCACTGTGCAAAAGTTAGGAGTCAGAAATGTAGAAAAATGTATACTTTTTCTAAAAAAAACTAAAATAAAATAACATTTATAAATCTTATCTACGCTAAATCTTTTAATGGTTGTATACTTGTTTGAAAAATGTGTTTTTATGAGCTTTTCTGTTATTTCTTTCAGATTTAAAGGTGAATTGAGTTATTTTGTGGCGGTGGAATAGTTTTCGTGAATGTAGCATAACACAAAAGCAAATGTTGGTTATTTCAGTTATTCTATGACCAAAAGTGTCGGAGGTCACTGAGGTAAACTAGTCATGTGATCTCAGTTAGTCCGTCCCATATGAAAAAATACAATAAAAACTGCTTTTAATAGTCTACTGATATTATTTTTAAACATATTTTTCAAAGTATCATACCTTTAATTGTACATAAAATACCGAGTGCATCCTTTTAGTTTTAAATAATTGTGAATGAATTAAAGTAACGTGGCATCTCAATCTCTTTCCTCTCTCAGTCTCTTTCTTGCTCTGAGGTTCATTGAGAGCAGCCTTTCAAAGACTAGGAGTCTGCAAAATCAGCACCCAGAAGAAGGATGAAAAGAGAAGAAAAGGAAGAACCACAAAAGAGAGTCAAATAAAGGAAGAAAAGAAAAGTGAGGACAGCAGCTGGAAAAGGGGCCTCAGGTTCTCATTCCCACACACACACACACACACACACACTCCAGCTGAGACTGCCGTATAGATCCATATGGCCTCTTTTCCTTACATGTTTGTCTTTTTATCTCACAAAAACATACATTTTGTTTTCATTAATGAGCAAAAAAAATCTATATTGATTCTTTTCGACTCATTCTAGCAAACACACCCACTTCTTCACTATAGTTTATAGACGATACAGCCACGTCTGTTGTCATTGTGATATGGATCACTGGGTCAAGTTTGTTGTTCACACATTGTCTTTTTTGTTTTACAATTATGTGTATGAGCATGTACTTGCAGAAGACTATTAAAAGTGCATTTATAAGTGCATGTAGTGGAATAGAAAATGGATTAAAATGAATCATACAAACATTTATGTTTAGTGTTTCTGGCTGTCTGTGTGTGTGTGTGTGTGTGTGTGAATAATGAAGGAAGTGCGCTGGTCTTTCCGTCGGTTTGTGTTATGGGTGTGTCTGTAGGATATATTTATTTTTTGATTGTGCTAGATTGTTTGGGATGTGTGTGTATGTGTGGAAGTGGCGGAGGGAAAGAAGGGGTCAGGGTGTTCCAGTTCTTGTCCTGATATCCCAGCAGCTGCTGGGTGGTTGAAAGACAAGTTCCACCCTGCGACACGGGCCCCTGTGGTTCGCCTGCCACTTAGATTGACGACTGAGTGACACCGATGAGGGTTCACCACCATCCCTGCTTGGTTTAAGGGTTGTTGAGTGACCGACAGACTAACCTCTCATCAACTAGTTTAATCTCTTGTTCTCCCACACTCTTATATATATTCTGTCCCGTCCTTCTCTCCTTCACCCATGCTTTCCTCATTCTGTGTATATCTCAAATGCATATCTTTGCATTATCCAACATGTTTTGTTTTAATTTCATTAGTTTTATCTTTTTAACACAAATCAATTTAAATCATGTCCAACTTTATTTTGTCTAAGACAGAGAGTCACTAATATAGAGAAGAGTATGAAAACCCATAATTGTGAGTTTGCAGTGAGAGGTTGTGATTTTGAATAAAAAGAGACATTAGTTGTGTGTGTGTGTGTGTGTGTGTTGAAGGATGCTTATGTGCTGATGACGTTAGTGGTTTAGGGTTTCTAGCGCTAAGAGGTTTCAGCAATCAGGTTTATTTACAAATCTAGTTTCCTGACACCAAACCTCCTTTTACCTTGCTATCAAAACAGGGACTTTTTTTGACCTAGAGTCAAAACGATGGGTTAGAGATGAAGAAACGGCTGACCCTCAAAAGTTGTGTTTGTGTTCAGTAGTTTTTTGTGCAATTCTACTTTTATTTTGCAGTGATGCATTAAATTGATCAAAGGAGACAGTAATGTTTAGAAAGCAGCACAACCATTTGTAACATTGAAAATAATAAGAAATGCTTCTTGAGCACCAAAATCTGCATATTTGAATGATTTCTGAAGGATCAGGTGACACTGAAGACTAATTGGTTTGACATCACACTATGAAATTATTAAATCGGATATAATTGCAATAATACATTATGCAATTACAAATAATTTGAATACAATTCAGCCTGGGTGAGCATATAAATTAGACTTATTTTAAAAATCTTACCAACCTCAAACTTTTGAATCATATTGTAAATACAGAGAATGTCACTGGTGAGCAACCGAGAAACAACTAAACATCATTCATCAGTGGCATATAATGCACAAGCAAGCTCAGTGTTTTTATACATCTAACTATCTAATCGAAACCGCCAATCACCATCTGGCACCTTCCACTACTTCATTTACCCTATTTTTAAACAAAAAACAAAGTACTGACCTCTTGCGTGACTATTTGTATGACTTCTTCTCTTGCACCCATGCCGAAAAACAAGAAAACCTCAGACTGATTTAAAACAGATGCAAAACCTCCGTCAACAAAAGCTGAAGTCACTGATTCACATCAATGTCACGCATTGGCGAAAATGAAAATATCATTTTGTGGTTCATGACGGCTCTTACACAAAGCTCTTTTGGATACAGGGCCCAGCTTTTTTTTTCATACAGTTTTGAGTTGATTAAGAGAGATATACGGGGCACTGTTTTATTTCTGGGTTTCTGTTAGAAGTGCATAATAAAAATCAAAAGGATTGCTGTAGTACTGTCTTTACTTTGGCAGAAATGCGAATGGAAACATAAATATACGACTCACTCCACGATAACACCCACACAAAAGATTAAAATAAGACTTGATTGCATATTGCTCAAAGAAAAACACTGGTAATTTCTGCTGATGACAGAGATATGCTAGAGAATATAATAGTCACTTTGATGAAAATATCAGAGCAGAACGGTAAGAGTGTAAGGCGGAAAAACTGCCCGGCCGCCAGGGTGAGAAGCTGATAGACAGATCAGTGCTTCAACAGAATAACATCAGTCAGTCCAGTTCATGTCTGAGTGGCTCAGAGTGTGCATGTGTGTGTATATATATGTGTGTCTATGCTTGAAATATATATGTACTCTGGCAAAGGAATCATTTTGCACATATCTTTCTTTAGCATATGTGCAGTGCACATTACTACAATATTTTATGGGGATAAAGACCATAATCTTATAATAACTTGCACAAGAAAGAAAGAGAAAAAGTGTCAAACTGATTTGCTATCTTAAGACTCTACAATCCTTTGCAGTAAACTGCTATAATGGACTTTAAATAAGGTTAATTAGCTTAATTATGTTTAATTTGTTTGTGTGATAATCTTGAAAACTGATAAGAAACCACAGATGTCTTCTGGTCCCACATCCTGGGTACAAACACACTACACACACTTTTGAAGCTGCTTTGGTGGATTTGATAGTAAGTAATGATATGATACTCCTAAACCCCGTCATAAACCTGTTAGCATTACTACACAAAACATGATATGAGCGTTTTAAACAGTGTGGACTGCTTTAAACATGGCTTGAAAATACTGGCTTATGGCAGAAAGACGAAGTATTTCTATTACTTTTAATATTTAATCTAACAAACAAATTTATAAAACAAAATGTACCTGTATAATAGCCTATACACTTGTGTACACTCCCATTAAATATGATTTTAAATAATTGTAAATAAGTGTCACGTGATCCTTCAGAAGTCTTTGCAATATGCTCATTTGAAACATTTGTTATAATGAATGTTGAAAACATATCCTACCCTTATCCTACCCTCGCTCTACCTCAACCAAAATATTATAAAACTTACTTTTTTTAACCTCGGCAGACTAAGAGTAATTATGTTCCTAGAAATAAACTTAAGTATAGCAATCCTCTTCACACACACACTGATGAGATGAGATGTTAAATATGATAAGCCAATAAACACACGTCAAGAAAAAAGCATTCATGTGACACCGAACATCATTTAACTAATCAAGCACAGACATACACTGCACAGAAAGTAAAGATGTGACCTCCCGATGCACTCAGTGAAGAACCAGCCGGCCATGAGGGTATGAGGCTGCTCAGAAATCTTTCCTGATTATCAATGAGCAGCTGGAGAAAGTGGGAGTCATGAGAAATATCATTTGATCCGACAAGAGGAGTGATTTTAGCCGCTCACCTTTTTTGACCTCACTCTATATCTTGATATTGCAGGTGGGAACAATTATAAAGCAGCACAAATGGTCACAAAAACCTTGGATTAATTGAGTAATGCTGCACACACACACACACACACACACACGCACACACACACACTCTTCACTAGTATGTCAACTGAGAGTTTTTGCTCATAATATTCATACATTAGTATTAGTTAGTTTTGCACTAATAACTGTGTTTTGTGTGTGGGTGTATAAAATGATTTTATGAAATCCCATCCTGAATCAAATGAGTTGCAATAAATGATCCTACCCCCCCCCTGCTTTTTCACAAACTGCACCCTGTATATGTATTTATATTTATATATAGTTATTTACATTTCAGTCATTTAGTGGACACTTTGATCCAAAGCAAATGAAGACAATAGAAGCAATCAAAACCAACAAAAGAGCAACAGCAACTACAATGACAAAAAAAAAACACAATCCAAGTTAGAATAGAATAGAATAAAATCTATTTTTTTAAAGAAAATCCAGCAGTTAGAGAATATATATGCAATTGATAGAGGGTCAAGAGAGAGGGCTTTTTTTAATGAAAAGAAGACAGATAGATCTGAATTAGAATAGATTGAGCTAGAGGGTCAAATAAAGACGGAAAAGATGTGTTTTAGCCGTTTCTTGAAGATGGCTAAGAGTTCAGCTGCTGGGGTTGAGTTGGGCAGGTCATTCCTCCAGGTTGGAGCAATTAATGAAAACGTCTGTGCTCAGGAATTTTGTTCACAATAGATTTTGTGCGTAGTGATGAGTCATAGGCACATAGATCTGAAGTACTGGATATAGGTGAAGAGGGGCAGAGCCAGAGCTGGTAATAACCCTTTAATATTTAGCATTTCTCAAAATTTTACTTTTTGCAACGAAAACAATAATAATAAAAAGTAATAATAATAAAAAAAATAAAATAGATTTAAATTAATCAAGAAGTTATAAATTAAACTGAAAGTAAAGATTTTGATTGCAACAAAAAATTAAATAAGTGCTGTTTTTTAACTGTGTGTTTGTCAAATAATAGGCTCTTTTTAAATAGAGTTATCTCATATTATTAAGTTTACAACATAAGAAAATTAGAAATGTATTTCGAACACCAAATCAGCTCATCAGAATGATTTCTGAATGATCAAGTGATGCTAAAGACTGAACTAATGGATGCTAATTATCACCAATAAAAAATAAAATTAAAGTAGAAAGCAGTGGATTTATAGTGATTATATTTCACAATATGACTTTTTTCAGTGTATATTTGGTAGAAATAAGAAACGGGCCCCAAACATTTGAACTAGCAATGACATTTTAATGCAGGTTTTTATGAATGTAACATATAATAGGAAAATAAAATAAAACGGTTATGCTTGTGTCTCACAAGCACAGCCACAGGTTTGGATGAGTAGCTTTGTTTTTCCTTAGGAGACTGGGCTTGTCTGATGGGGTTTCCTTCCGCTCGCTGCAGGGGCCTCAGCACTGATTAAAGGAGCAAAGCAAATAAAACAAACAGCAATCAGAGACGGGAACACACACACACACACACATACGCACTCAAACACATGCATAACCCAAACCAAATACAGGAATACACACAGAGGTCTAAACTATGAGGGCTGGGTTACATTTACACACATCTCATAAATACACAACACACAGATGCATAAACACATTGTGTATACTAAGCAAAGCAGATGAAAACCGAGATAAGATCAACGTTTTCACCCATGAAAAATGAACTTTCAGCTTTTTCCTTACAACAGGCGATTCAAAGCGAGATTTAGACGTAATCCCTGTCAGCAAGAAAACCACACACAACCTCCAGAAACCCCAAACTCCGGAGACCCTGAGAAACCCCGAAATCTCTTTGATTTCGACATTTCCCATGCTTTTCCTATTCCGAATCCGCAGCATTTATCAACATCATCCATCTGGCACAGACAGCACATCACATTACCCCAGGAACAACAGTAGGCCCTGGTTACCATGAAGGCAATGCCAAGCCTCATTTCTCTCATTTGAGAAGCCTAATTTATTTGACAGGGGGGAAAATATAAGATACATGTACGTAGATTCACAGCCTGAGACACGTACGGATTCATATACAGCCACTGACAGCATGCATGTCTTATTAAACAGCCGAGCATGCTGATTTACCCTCATCATTGAAAAGTCAATATGCCTGACCACACACAGTCTGGGTTTTTTGTTACAGTCTGTCATCCAAACACGGAGTGCCAAAACTCTATGGATTAATTTCTAATCTTAAATACCCTCATTAGGCCAAATTATACTAAACTACATGAAATCCTCACCATTCTGAAATATACGCACAGAACGTAAGTGTTGAAGAGAACCAGAACACTTCAAACCAACACCCCTCCCTTTAATTTTCTGACAGGCCATTTTAGGCTTGTAGGATGTTTAAATTACCCAGAAGGCTTCCCGCTGGCTCTTACAATCTCCATCCAACATTCACTGCCAGGCGTGCAGGTACGCACACACAGATGCAGGCAATTTGGGAGCGACCGTTTGTGCGGCCGTCGTACATTCTCTCACTTCAATTTCACAGTAAGCGGTTTTTGTCATCAATATGGAAATAAAAAAATGAATGAAGATGATGAAGATCAAACCGTGGCTCCTGGGCTCCGGTGACTGAGAGCGGCGGCAAAATGAGCCATGACATCACATGGCGCTCTCCAGCTCATTGCATATCTATACCTCTTCATTTTGCATCTTTTTTTTTCTTTTAATTTTCTTTCTTTCCTGCTTCAAAAAGAAAAGGAGGGATTTGTTCCCGAATAAAGTTTTTATTGGCAACCAGGGCTGGGGTCCTTCAGAGGGGCTGCCAAAGAAACGACTGACAGAATAAGAGCTAATGTGACCGTTTCAATTATTCTTCACACACACAGAGAGTCTGGAAGCCATTAGTTTGCAACCCCCTCAGTTTAGGTTTGATGGTTCCCAGGTGAAGGACGTAGTTTCGGTAGGACACAATTAGCAACAACTCCCACTGATTTCACTCACAACCCTCCCGCCATGTTTGAGAGGGAGAGCTGCCATTTTCGCTCAGATGAGGGTGTATGCGCTTGCATTCAAAGCAGGGAAGGAAATGAGCGCTCACACGCAAGCTGGTACGTGTCAGCCGGTCCTAGTTAAAATGAGTGGGGTTTCGGTCTTCTGACAGCAGCTTTCCCTCATGCACTCTCGGCCACAGGCACACATTGTGACAGCGACATAGAGAAATAGCGATTCCTTCTTGTGGTTCGTCTGTTTTCCCATAAGTCTTCACTTCTGTAAATGGCTACCCACAACGCCTAAAGTGCGTGAGGTGACAAAATCAGCACTACGGTACCCAACACATCTACATCAGCACAGGAACCGAGTGTGTATGGTACAGAGAAAACCCTTTTCTGTGTTATTGTGTGCGGAAGTGAGTAAAGAGAGAGAAAAGAGCAGTGGTTGGTGAAGTGTGTGAGCGCTTGCACTCTGACAGCTCCAACAGAAGATTTGTTGAAAGGAGGAAAACGAATCCTGCTTTCTTTCATTTGCGTCAGCCTGTCTTTCATCATGTGCTAAGATAGAGAAACCGAGGGGAAGAGAGAAGCAGGCGTGATGGAGAAGAGAGACTGATACGGGTAGATAATGCATATGTGTGCCTTTGTCTCTCTGTGTGGCTTTCAGGGCACTCAGGACCAACCACAGACATCCTGGAAATGAGAACTTCAGACAAAAAAATATGCAGACGTCACACGACTTCTCATTTAGGTGGCATGAAAAAGAGCTCAGATAACAGAGTTGAAGACATAGGATACCAGACTATTTGTATATGAGTGTGTGCCAAAGTAATGATGCATGCTTCAATAGAGCATGTGTTTGCATTGTTGAATGCAATGTGTAAAAACATATGTGGAAACTGTATTAAAACATCGTTCTAACACCGGGTCAATGTTTCACATCTGTAGTTCTGAACGAGGATTATCACTGCTTTTAACACTTGGTTATGAACTGACGCGAAAGAATAGTGTTAAATGATGCAGTGTTAGAATATTACGGTGAGCTGTTTAGCAGCAGACAACCAATCATAAACTACTTCACCGCTTTTAAACAGTCACAGGAACTTTCACACATCAGAGAGGAAGAAATAAAAATGTCAAAGAATAAGAGCACATGCGTTAACTGGGCTGTTAAAAGCGGGTGTTATTTGCGTAGTATGTTTCAGAACCGGTATAATCGATCTTGAAACACAACAAAACTTTTTGGAGTGAAATAAGGAAAAAGCAGTTGCTCTATTTTTTTGTGTTTTTTGTAATGCTTGTTACAGGTTGGTAGATCTGCTTAGAAACTACACTGCATTAGTGTGGCTATTAAGATTGGTATAACCACAATCAAGTACTGAACATGGGATATAGGCTAGAGTAGGCCCCTATTTAACTTTGGGCATAGCAGCATAATCCAGCAGGCCACAAAAAATGCTTAATAAGGCTACACTCATTGAAATGCATTCATTTAGTATATTAGTATACTACAAATACATTTTTATATTTATACACTCAATAAAATGTCATGCAATTGTACTTTTAGTGTACTAAACTGGTATAGCCTACTTAAAGTCTGCTTAATTGGAATAACCAATTTTGTACTTAATGTACTGAGTATATTTGATTGTGCTGTGTTTCTATAAGTCGATCTTAAACAGTGTGAATGCATCTTATGTTGGTTCACGATCCGCTCTGAAGGCTTCTCTGATAAATTCAATCTTCCACTATTTGTTAAATCAATTGTGTGTGGGACACTGCTTCTGCTTCATGTGCAACTATAATTTTTTATATATCCGGACAAAGCACGCTTCTCAAGCTTTCAACAAACTCATAAAGATACATGTAAGTAATAGCTTACAGTTATATAAATTGTTGAAATATTCTGAATTCAATTCCACAGAAATTAAAAAAACATTTGTTAAACAGGTCCATCACGTTGCAGTCAGTTAAAGTTATTAACCTCTTTAACTTAATATTAAATATTAAAGTACAGCAGTCCCATTAGCCCATGTGTTTTTTGTGCCCTAACTCTGTCTGACTTACTCTCTTTCTCTTCTTCCCCGGCATATCTGTCTTTCTCTTTGTCTCTTTTGCCCTCTCTCAGAGACCAATCATTGTGACCTCATTCTCTGCACAATGACATCAGTGTTCAAAATGACCAATTAGTAGAAAGCATGAGATTTCTAACGAGTCTGTGGGGAAAATTGTGCGTGTGTGCCTGTGCTATGGCCACGTAGGTAAAGAAATAGCACATTATTAATGAACGCCCTCCGACAGCTGGTACCTGAATGTAAATCCGCGAGCCTTTGGTGTCCTGCAACACTGGATTCGTTATGATATGCAGTCAACACTAAAGTGAAGCAGTCAAAGACGGTAAATGGAAAATGCATGTGTTGGTGTGTAAGTGTGTGTTCCAGCTGATTTAATCTTGGCTTTCCTTGATACCATCTACTGTTTCAGCCTGTAGACCCAACATATCATCAGTCATACCTGTCAGCAACTAAATCCCTCCCGCTCTCTCTCTCACTCTTTCACTCTCTCTATCTGTCTCTCGCTTATTTCTCTCCTTCCCACTTAAACGCACACATACACACTCACACATGACTTCTCAGTCCCTGGTGTGTTGTTATGTGCTTCTCCTGCGCAGTAAATGTTCTGTATACATGTTCCTTTGTGTGTTCTTATTTGCTTCTTTTGAACAAGAATAAATGAATTGCACGGCTACAACAGTTTTTGGATATGCACTTTCCTCCCCAGATATCAGTGGATTTTTACGGGGTTTTTTTTCTGAACAAGTTACTCCACAAAAGTAACTGAACCAGCTCAAAAAAGAAATAAAAGGGAAAATGTATACTATCGGAAGCTGAGTTGAAGCACAAAAGCGTATTCTATTAAAAAACACATAAATATTACAAATAAAGTAAAATTACGTTTGTTCATATAATGTTAATTTACACATCTAATAAATGTTAGAAATTAACAACACATAATAAATGCTGTAAAAAGTGTTCATAATTATTTTATGTTTGCTATTACCTTAATTAATGTTAAACCTTACTGTGACGTGTCAACGTTTCCTTCATCTCATTTATTTAATGATGTTAGTAATTTGCTTGTGATTAATGGTGATACTGCAAGCATGTAGACCATTCATCTTACTTTCACGAGATCTTTCTGCTCAACTTTCATCTTCTGTTAGTTGGCTCCAGATGTGCTGAATTGCCAGGATGATTGACAATCTGTTCATCTTCGGTGTAGTTAAATGTTGCTGCCAATTACATTTAGTATTTTGTAGACTGAGAAACTGCTTTTGGATGAACACCAACTAATTGACACAAAAACATCACAGCATAATTTACCAGTGTAAACACAGTCATGCATAACTAGATTTACCCAGACATTTCTTGGTTCGCTCCTCTTATAATCACGTATTGGCTGCTTTCGGTTAAAGGTTTAAGTCATCCATAAAATTTCAATCAAGCGAGTGTTTCTTACTCAGATTTTTATTTGTCTGAGCTGCTTTAAAATGTCAGTTGGCATTAGGGTTTTTGTCTCAGCGTTTTTTTTAATTAGATCCTTGTCCTCACTCAGTCCCAATCATTTTCAACACAGTAGCAGAGGTTTTCGTTCAAGCGTTTGGCAGGTGCCAACAGTTGAGATCGTACCTTTCAACACCTTGATGTTATCACTACACAGTGGGAAAATGCCGTAGACTGCACAGCTCAACCGAACACATACTTCTATAGGGATTCATGGGATTTGATGTAGAGGATGTTGACGATGGAAAGTCTGGCTGTCAAGAAAGAAATGTAATAATAACAGTGGAGACTTAGTATTTGAGATCTAGAGAAACAAAGAATTAAAGACTTGAGGGCAAAAAATGCATGAAGATTTGTTTTTCATCCTCAGAATTTAAAAGCTTACACACAATACTATTCAAAACTTCTGAGACTGTTTTATATATAGGCCTACATATATATGTGTGTGTGTGTGTGTGTGTGTGTGTTTATTATTTTTTTTCTGTATTTATAAAGCTCAATTTTCAACAACAATTAAAAAACTTAAATTCTTGTTGAAACTGTGCTTTTTTAGTTTTATTTTTTTTAGGATTCTTTGGTCAAAAGAACCTTCAAAACAATAGCATTTATTAAAATAGGAATATTCTGTAACATTACAAATGGCCTGAATAAATGTATAAATTTTTTTTAATAAAAAAAAATCTGCCTGACCACAAACATTTGAATGGTAGTACATACTACAACAAGGATTAAAAAGTAAATTAAGTTGACATAAAAAAGGTAAAATAAAATATGAAATTGATGTTAAAATGTATTTATTTGTACAAATTAACACTATTTTAACGCTATTTGATATTTATGAACTATTAAAACCCGTTTAATCCCAAATTTTTCCCAGACATGAAAATATCCAAATAATGCTTCATTAGC
>JAUCNO010000353.1:16942113-16965769 GCA_032353835.1 Enteromius viviparus
TCCTTGAAAATAATTGCACACCTCAGAACGTTCGTCAGCCAATCAGATTCAAGCATTCAACGGCCCCGTAGTATAATGTGTTTTTTAACTAGTTAGAGACATATTTTACATATTAAAAAATAACTTTAAACAGCATCCGTAGAATGCCTTTTTATAAATATGACTCATTCTATAATTGCAGGTCCATTTGGTGTCCCCATCTGTCACCGTCAACTCTGTTACCAAGGTAGACTTACAATGACATTTTCATTTAATTTTTTCCAAAAACTCCACTTGCTGGCATAAATGTTAAGAACACATGACACTAATGAAAACATGATTGAAGAGCTTTAACTAACCCAGCGTGAGATCAGTAATACATTCTGTTTTCTCTTTGATATTGTGGTAACAGAGTTGACGTATTACGTTTTTAGATTCAAATATTTTCTCAGACAGAGCACAGATACTTTTCAGTGCTTCAGATCTTATCAGTGAGTGAAAGTGACATCATTTCCTGTAACTTACACAATTTGGAGAGATAATTCCACCAATTTAAAGGAAAAATACGGTATGGTAACAGAGTTGACAGAAGATTTGGGGACACACTTTTTTTCTAAGTAACAATAATTTAATGTTGTAGAATTAAGTAACTGTGTAGGGCTTTAATAAATAAAATAAAGGAGAAAAAATAATGACTTTGTGTTTGTAGGGACACCAAATGTACCCGCAATTATAGAATCACCCATATATTCATATTTTATATATATATGTGTATATCTGTATGTATATCTTTTAGCTATATGATGATGATGATAAACATAACTAATAAACTACACTGTTTAGCTTTCCCCGAAGATCAATGATTACATCATTAATATACTGCCCCTTACTGCCATTGATCTGCATGACAGTGATGGCAATTAGGAAATATTCTTTGATGGAATAAAATACCAGCCCATTGATAAAATACCAGTGTGACTCTGTGGCCTACAACGTCTCATCCAGACATTTCCAGCATGTCAATTTCCTATTCATCCTCATGTGTCATGCATCTTTTACGTGGAACGAGACAGACCATTTTTACTTACTCCAGCCTGAATGTGGTGGTAATTGAGGTCTCAGTGCGATGCACAATGAACTGATTTGAACTATAGTCACATGGAATGCTTCTCTGGTTAATTTAGAGCAAGTCCTGAGGTTTGGTTTAGCATGTGAATGAATGCATTTTACTGACTGATCATATAGGTGCATATTTCCTGGAGTTTTATTTTATGTGCTCAGCTACTTCTCTCTTTATAAGACTACAATGAGGGGGACATCAATTTATAGCTGTCTAATAATTCCTCAGTATTGCATTAATATTACAAGAGGGTTAGTCACCCAAAAATAAAAATTCTGTCATTTTTGGTGAACTAGCCCTTCAGTGTTTTATTTCTCAAATCATAGTGATTCATCTTCGGTAAGCATTTCTGCTCCTCTTTCAGTCGGACCTGTCCCTCTGTTGCTATGAAACACTCAAGAAGGTCATTAGGGAATGAATGAAGGTGGCTGCTGCGTGTTAATAATTTAAGTATGCATTATAAGGAATGTCTTCGTGAGTATGTTTATTTGCACATGGCCAAATATATATAAACCATGCCCTGTGCTTGGACTTCAGTGAACGTTTGTAAGATGTCCAACTTCACTCTTCTCTTTTTAGCCCTCGGCACCCTGAGCTGCTTCATGCTGAGGGAGGTTACGGCTCTCAGATTGCCACTTCCTGATGACAGCGATCCTGGTAGATTTACATGGGGACCGTTTCCTGAGGTAGGTGCTTTATACGTTTTCTTTTTCTTTACTTCCATTTTTTTGGGTTGGCATTTACAGTATGTGTGGAATGTGTGGCACATGCCAAAACATTTGAGACTTTGATTTATGTATTTATGATTAAATAAACCTGCACTAAAAGAATATAATTTCAAATTAATTTTTTTATTATGATGGTCTTTTTTGTTATTGTTATACTGATCCTTCTTCTTCTATAAAATTGTTGAATAAACTTTTTTTTTTACATTAAGTTGCACTTTTTATTTTCAGTTATTATTAAACAAAATTAAAATAATAATACAGTTATAAATATTTTATTAATCTTACTTTTTATTTTAAAATTTTATAATTGCTATTGTTGTTTTTTATCTACATCTTCATGCTTATTCTGTAATAATAGACACAGTATGAGTGCATTAGGGTGCATAAAATTAAATAATGTTTTTTTAAAGGGTCAGAGCTGTTAGTATCCTCCATCCTTCTACTTTGAATTTTGAATTAAAGTGGAAATGAGCACATACAAACACTAAAACACTTAAAAAGCAATCAATGATAATTGCGAAAGTGAATGCAACTTGAAAGTGACATCAGTGACCAGCGTGTCAGTACTCATTACTGTTGATCTTCACCATTTCTTCTTCCACGTTTTTGTTTTTTAAGAACGCTCAAGAGATTCCCCGGAGTCTGGATATAGAAGACTTCACTCTTAATGTAGCCCCAACCAGCGCCCGTGTGAGCTCTCCCACCATCCTGCGGCTTCACCCCATAATAACAAAACCATCACACCTGCATGCCAACCTCCCCCTCCGCTTCGGGCGGGACACGCAAATGACCCCAAGGGAACGCGCCAAGTCCAACATCAACCTCCCTCAGCGCTTCGGCCGGTCTTGCTCCATGTGTGCACGCTCAGCGACCGGACTCTCAGCCACCCTTCCTCAGCGGTTTGGGAGGAGGAACATATTCGCTTTAGACCCTTTCCGTGCATTGACTCTCTACACACGCACACCTGAATCACCGTTTCCAAAAGAACGGTAAACTTGCGCATTTGTGGTATCCGCTGAAACTAGATTGCATTTCTAACAAATTGCTTTATGTGATTTCTCTCGCAGGACTCAAGTCCACGACTACATGCTTGAAACAGTAGAAGACTCTGTAGAAGAAACTGTAAAGAACACAGACTACACCGCTTTAGACTAATGACGCACACAGCTGTTTATTAGAGAGGTTTTGTTCACCAGTTTTTGAATTTCCTATGCTCTTAATGCATTTGCATCTGTACTTGCCTGCTTGTAAGCTGTTTGAGTAAATTATGAAAAAGACGACACTGGTGACAGTGTGTTATTATTTATGTATTTATGTTTCAAGGTTTTTTGTTGTTGTGGTAATGCCATTGAAGAACCATTTTTGGTTCCTCAAACAATCTTTCAATCATCAATCACCTTTTTGTCTGGAAACAAAAAATACTTTTCCACCATAACGAAAAATGTTAAGATGTTAATGCTTCTTGGAACCATTCATGTGAATAAAGAACCTTTATGTTTAAGAGAGTTTGAACATCCAACACTCATTGCATCAGTTTGACTTTCTTCCTGCATAAAGAGCTACAAGCTTAAATGCTCTCTGTAGTACAATGAGGTCACGGTGTAATAAATACACTCTTTAATTAATTGAAATGTTTGATGATTCTCAACATGGCCTTTATACAGGTTGCTGAGGAACAGTATGACGTGCCATTTGTACAAACACATCTAACCATAAATAAAGATATAAAACACCTACCTCAAATAGATCATATACAGGTGCATAAGATGCAGATGCTTTGCAGACTTGATTTTTTAACAAAGAGACAACAAAACCTTCCCCCTGTGGACATTGATTTCAACCTGCAAAGAACAAATGAGCTGAAAGAGGTATGGTGTTTGCAATATCAAGAGCATTGGTTGCTCTCAGTTTTTGATCTTCATCCTGACATACATATCCATCATAGTTTCACAAAAACCTGTGATAAAAAAACTTCACACAACTTACAGTACATGCAGCAGTTCTCTTGCTATAATGCAAACCTATCTAAATCTTAATGAAGTAGGCCTACACTGTAAAAAATGGCTGCGAATTTAACAGTAATGCTACGTGGAAAAAACTGTTTACGGTAAATTCCTGTAAAATTTACAGGAAAAAAACATCAACTGACATTCCCAGAATTCTCTGCTTTGCATTTCAAATTTTGTTTGAATTTGATGGCTTTTATTTCTTCTTAGTTTTTCCTTATCAGTTATGTTTATTAAATTAATGTTTATAGCATATTTGAGTCTCATCATGATGGTGTTTAGTGTTTGTGTGAATGACTCTGATCTCCTTCTATATATGTTCATATTTAAAAGCTGCTTGTGATGGGCTTTGGTTCATCATGTGACTTTCTCATCACTGCATTTGGTGTTTATCATTGTATTTCAAAGCTACAAAACAGATTACAGTACTTTAATAGCTTAGTATGTTAACGTTGTATCAGTTAATGAAATTGCGGTATTTAACTGCAAATTTAACCTAAAACCATAAAACCTCAAATGTTATTACTGTATTTTTTGCAGTCACATTCCGGCAACCACAGCAGCCAGTTTTTTACCGTAAATTTTACAGATTTTTTTACAGTGTACATTATATCCAAAAGCATCAACAATCTGCTAAGCACAAATGTCTAAACTGGATAACACATATTTGTGTTTGTGTGTGTTTTATTTAGATCTATTTGTTGTTGTTTTAAGGATGGGTTAGGGTTAGGGTTAGGATCCAACAACATTTTGGTGAATCTTAAACCTTAATATTCCCTAAAATGATGCTGAATTTACCATGAAATGCAATCAACAAGAAATTATTAAAATAAATGCAAGTACATCTCACAAATAAATACAAACCCAAGACAAGACTTGCCAAATATAACATTTACCATTTACAAATTTGATTGTCCAACAACCGAGCAACTATTACAGATGTTACAAGCTGTTACAAATAACAAAACAGATTTACATAGCTAGATGATGCCCCAAATTCTAACACTGAAAAAGAATTGTCTTGGAAAACGTGCTACAGTCATCTTTTAGTCTTATTCATAACTTGAAGTCATAATTCATTTTAATCCTCACAAGTATATTCGAGTAGTATATTCACATCCGCCTTTGTCAGATTTACTTTGAGGATGTATCTGTCAAGGGGGAAATATTTTTATCTGCACAGAAACTGAGAACTGGATTGGTGAAAGTTGTTGGCAGTTAGCCATAACATTAGAATGAGTAAAATTTGACAAGTGTTTGAGTACAACAGGCTACTTGAGTTGCTTTTAGTAGCGCGGTGAAGGTGAGTGCACGAGCTCTGTCATTTAATATTTATATATTATCAACGCATAAAATAACTTTTAAATCTCTATGTCAATTTTACGTTTACAGAACGACGGGGTTTTATTAAGTCGATGCGCATGGATCCCGTATTCTGTGTTCATTTTACAAAGAGGTTATTACATTTCCTGAGGTGTTTATTTGCGTCCTTCCAAAATCTAGTCGACTGATTAAAAAATGAATACTACACTGTTCTTCTGTGAATGAAGTCAACATCCGAGACACAGATATCGTTTCTTTTTTCCAGATCCATGTAAGCATTAAAATGGGAGAAGACATAGAGAAAGGAAAAATGATCTTTGTTCACAAATGCTCTCAGTGCCACACTGTTGAACCTGGAGGTAAACATAAAGTTGGTCCAAACCTAAATGGGCTCTTTGGTCGCTTGACTGGCCAAGCACCTAGCTACCATTACACACAGGACAACGTGGACAAGGGTGAGTGGTGATCTCCTGACAAGCAGGTACATTTGCAAATAGAGAATATAGGCTACTTTCATTCTGTAAACGTATGCAAATGTGTAAAGTCATGCTTTCATTTTAAACTTATTTGTGACCACTGATGCAGTTCACACTAATAAATTAAGAAATAAATTGTTTCAGCATTGCTTTGGTTGGTCTAGGTGTTGTTTGGAAGGAAGACACACTTATGAAGTATTTAAAGAATCCTAGGAGCTACATACCAGGGACCATGATGATCTTTGCTGGGATCCGGAAGAAAGAGGAAAGAGTTAAACTAATAGCATATTTGAAGAAAATCACATCATCCAGTTAAAACATGCGTTCTCGCAGTTTACTCGTATTATTAGTATTTTGTAAGTAATAATTAAATCAACAAAATAATTAATTTTGATGTATTAGCATTTTTCACCAGCAGAGTTCGCTGTTTCCTCAGTAGTAAAACCTGCTTAGATAAACTAATCACATGTAAATTCACGTAAATGCATGACACATGACACCTATCAATTTAAATTTTTTTGATTTTATATTGAATATGCATTGCATATTTATAAAACCATTTAAAACGTAAGTGTTCTTTTGACGTTTTATGTAATTCAGCCATCTAATATCATAGCACAAATTTGTCTATTTAGTAAAGCAAACTATAGTATCACAATCTAGCTAATGTATTAAATGTAATTAGCTTTTTCAGACCTTTTTTAGAGTTAAACATCTGGTGCCTAATCCAGTAGAATGGAAAGGGTATTACACACTCAATTTAATCCTAATTAAATCTTAGTCTAAGTAGTCATTTACACATGCTGCATGTAATTGTTAAAATAAAGATTATATAGAAAACTAGTGCATATGTTTTAGTAAGTGTGTTCCTTTGTGTTCATGTCAACAAATGCTCAAAACAGAGAAAGGATAGGTAGTCATCTTTTTAAATAGTTAAGCAAAATGTTTCAAGTTGCCAATGTGTCCAGTTTAATTTCCAATAATTACAAAATTCTTTAATGATTAATATCACTAGTATAAACAAGGAAAAGAAGGCGAGTAAGTAATGGTCCACAGAAGCATCTCTGATGTCATATTTTTCCGTTTGCTGTACTTGTGGCCCACTGTCATGGGAAAGCACTAGTTTCAGCGCTTATTTCCCAGAGCTGACAACATGACGTACATCTCACTAGTGTTAAATGTGCTGCACTCATGTGTGAATACGAGTCTCTTTTGAAACATACCTGCGTCAGGTTCAGTGGTTTGGTACATTCCACTGAAGGGAGGATTCCCTTTTTAGTGTAGATGGGTGTTGGCAACTAAAACCAACCCTGGGAGGACATGCAAAAGAGCAGATTTGTCTAGTCACAGAATCATGGATTCCCTGTTCCTCTCATTAGAATTTATGTTGACCACACTATACACTGCCATACCTGGAATATATTCTTTGGGTTAGTGGATATTTTGATTCATTTGACTGTAATAGATGGACAGACAGGTAGACAGATAGGAAGTTTAACTGCTTACCTAGGCCTACCTGAATTACATAATGCTCTCTGTTGTGTTTTAAAATGCTGTTTCTCGATAGGCTACATGTCACGCTTCGGTGGACTTTAATTGGCTTCCTAAACGCCAATCACCTTTGTGTCCCGCCTACCTCATGCTCACCTCACCGCGGAACTCAAAACACAGTTCGAGGTTCAAACCTGAGCTGAAGCCGTAAACTTAAAACCTGCGGTCTCCTCCACCTTCCGCTTTACTCTCGGATTACATCGGTGCGTCACGGACACTTCGTTCGTTCCCAGAAGCGAAGTTACCTAAGATCCGGCTGGTAGACTTGCGATGGCGAATCCGCGGACAGTCACTTGGTCCAAAGTATAAATGTGCTGATAAGGCGTTTTCAGAAGTGGACCGTGAGTGACACGAAGACAGAGCCGCCGCGCGCCACGCTGTCACTCGGTATCTGGCAACCGCGGTAGGCACTGAGTTTGAGTTCATTTTTACGCACGGGGACTTTAAAATCTATCTTTGAAGTATCAAACAAGTCCTAGCTTGTTGTAAGAAAAATACTGTAACTGTGATGCATAGTCACTTTTATTTTTATCATGGGAAGTCTCTTAACAGTCAATGGATAAGCATAAATATGATTATAAAAGTGCGGTTAGTTATAACTTAATCCCTGATCAGCAGTCATAGCTTCTTGTTTGTTTTGAGTTTAGTGTCTGTCGTCTTAGGAACCCTTGAAAACTCAGTTTCCTGTCCTCTCATCATGGATAGACTGACTCATCGATGGGCCTAATTTTACGTTCTTCTTTTTGACCTCGGGCGGCTTTGCAGTTCGTGTTGAGATGTTGTAGGTTTTTGTGATTGATCTGTTTGATCGATACATTGTCTCATCGCGTTGCTGTGGCAACGAAAAAGGACCGGCATCGCGTACAAGGCATCAGATGACGCCTGGAATGCAAATATTGTGTGTAGTGTAATCATTTTATTCTTCTTTCATGTAGCTTATATTGTTATTCTTTAATTTGGGAACAACGTAAAATGTTGCTTCCAATAATTATGATCAAACTGGCTATGGTGTAACAGTAATGTGACTCTATTATTACAAGTTTACAAAATTATTATTATTACAAATACAAGTTTTGTATTGACTTAAAGCAACAGTACAATCAAACAAAAATTCATTTTTCCTATACAGAAAAGAATATGTTTGGTAGAACAGCCTCAAGTCATCACTCACTTTTTTTTCCTGTACAGTGAAAGTGAAAGGTAACTGAGTTTGTCATTTTGCTTACGCTCTTATTTTGTTCAAAATGCAAATACCGTGTCGTATAATAGTCATACCTCTCATTATATATACCTTTAGTGCCATTGTTTGGTTAATTATTTATTTTTAGACAACAAGGAACGATGCCAAACATTGTTCCCCATCATTTTGTCATCACAAGCGCTGTGGTGTAGTGGCACTTCTTCTAAACCGTGCTAAACTGAAGGCTTTGAATTGAATTATGTGGCTTATGGGTTGTTTCAGTAGGTTTTTCCTAAATCTACTCATACGCAGCCGTAGGCGAAGGCAAACTGCTGCTTATCTTACATGGTATGTCAGAAAAAAACATATCGGTGACCTTTTTCAGAGCTGGAAGTTAGTTATTAAATGTTGTTTAAAGAAGTTAATTAAATGACAGTCAAGCCACCGTTATTTATATCACACTTGATTTACTTCAGTAAATGTCTCAGTTAAAGTCAGTTCGTTATTGATTCAGTGATGTCATTGGTGATGATACACCAAGCTGTGTCGTTTGCTGCCTAACCAATGTACCTAATATGATAAGCTTTTGTTGCCCCCGTGAGATCATGCTTACTAAATCATGGGGCTGAACCATCTTTTAAAGACCCCAAGTGTTATTTTGGGTATTCCCCGCATTAAGTCATCTGCACTTTTCGTTCGATCCTCACCCACAATAAGCTGTTCGGTATTCAACCGAAACAACCTTTACACCTTAATCTAGCATACAAGTTTGTATTTGTCATAACTGTATCTTCAATATACTTCTTTGCCCTTGGTCCCACTGTACAGCCCTCACCCTATAGCCCATTTACTGTAGTGGCAAAGTCAATGATTGACATGTTAAAGGGCCCGCCCTTATATTTTGTGTGCTCCTGTGTGTGTACATTACTACTTACTCCCACATTTTATGTTTTCACACACCATAACAGTCAATGGTGAACAATGTCATTTCCGGTTGATGGGTTTGCATTGTTTGACCGTACAACTAACTCCGATCGTACTGTGCGGGCGTTCTTTTCTCCTGTGTTTACATCATAGGTTACTCACCCTGAGACAACCTGTTCTCAATGTCAAGTTAATATACAAGTAAATATACATGGCAGTAATTTAGGGCAGATTGACCTCAAGGAAGGAGGAGGATGCAGGCATATGGAGTAACCAACAGTCTGACACGACTAAATGGCTAGACTAAATTGTTTTCTAGGGCATGAAGATTAAAGATATTGCTTCCCCAAAAATGAAAATACTGTCATTAATTACTCGCCCTCATGCCGTTCCAAACCAGTAAGACCTTCATTCATCTTCAGAACACAAATTAAGATATTGTTGACCCTCCATAGAGAGCAATGCAACTAAAATGTTCCCAGACCAAAAAACTTAGTAAGGTCATCAGTAAAACAGTCTATGTGTTTAACCCTAATTTTTACGAAGTTGCAATATTACTTTTTGTGCACAAAGAAAACAGAAATAACCTTATTCAACCAGTCTTCTCCTCCAATTAACATCTTAAGCCTTTGTGGGGAATACCTCTGCATGTAAACAATATGTGCGTAGAGGAAGGAATCTACCCATAGACGTAAACATTCGTAAGTGCCTCATTAGTTTCAATGGGCTGCGCTTGCAATACATAAGCCATCCGCCGTTTTTGCAAACTCATGAGCACATTTACTGTGTGCATCTACAACAGCAAGTTCAGTTCACCTGTACATCTTTGAATATTATGGTGAACGAAGTCAAGTTCCAAGATGGCGCTCCAAGATGGCGGACGTTTCAACGTGTCTGAAGTGGTCGAATAGGGCATCTATACACATCTATCAATCTCTTTTTATATATAAGTACCTTTGGGTACAGCAACGAGCATGATGTTATTGTTTACACGGTCATCAGGGATATGCAGAGAGAATGTGGGCAGCCATGCCATCGCTTTCAAAAGTCTTTCATTTACACTGAAACGCAACCCCAGAGTTTTCAAACTAAAATGAGGTCTGCAGCATTTTTTGAAAGTCTCAATGAAGGTATAAACCACATACATTACCGTAGCAAAAGTTATGCGTTTTAAAATGAAAACACACTAGCCAAGTGCTTCACCAAAGGGTTAATTTCTCCAGACTCAATTTGCTCACAACACCTGGTGGCCAAAGAGTGTAAAACAAGCAGATACATTACAGTTGAGTCATCTGGTGTTGTGAGCAAATGAAGCCTAGTATCGCTCTCTTTGTAGTTATCATTCTTCATGTTAAAGGTCCCATATTGTCCAATCTGAAGTCTTTCATGATAAGTGAGGTCTAGGGGCTATGTAACCATATAAGGTTCAAAACACAGTAAACTGCAAACATCCTACATAAAGTAGCTGTGATTTTTCATTTCCGTAAAATTGTGACGTCCGATCTACTCAGTCACCGTCTTCAGTAATCACCCGAGCACTGCCCACGGTCTACTGATGAGCGACAACAACACCGAAACATGTCGCAAAGGTTAACTTTAACACTCACTCCAAGGAAGGACGATCTGACAGGAATGTTACTATGAGTTTTAATCAAATTTAGCATGTCTAGTAAAGGCAAACTCACCGTGTCTAGTCACCAGTCAACTATATATAAATCATCAGTATGTTTTTTTACACACATGCACATAGACATTATTTCATAACGATGCAGATATAATTAAACTATAGATGCACCCAAAACAACAAAAGACTGATAAGTGTGAACTCAAGCATTTTTGACGATCGTTTCGCTCCAGTCCGCTCATTTTATCACGTTTTACCACAGCTGTTTGAGGCTGTATTATGTAGCCAAATCTGCGTTGCACTGAATGAACCTTGATCAAAGAACAAGCCTCGTTCTTTCTTTCAACCCAGAATCCACAAGAACACTTCCACGCATATGCATTGAAGGATCATGTGACACTGAAGACTATGTGCTTTTTAAGAAACGTAACACTACACAACAGTAATAAACAAAATCCCACTCTGTGCCATGGATAACCCCATTATCGCTGCAGTATTTGTGTGCTGTGTCTTTTAAATCTGTTCTCAGCATAATGAAGGGTTAAAGGAAGGCCCTGCCTTTTTGTATTTGCATGTCTTCCTGACTCTCCCTTTGAAAAGAGACCGTGGGAGCCTACAATTGCACATGGGACAAGGAAACTTTTTTTGGCAGTCTCCTTTCTGAAATCTAGATTTTTGTTGTTTGTTTGTTTGTTTTTACATTTAGCAACAAATTTCGACTGATAAGCAAAAATGCAAATAACCCAAAGCATACATTTAAAACCTAGTGCCAGGGCAAATCCGGCCGAGTTGTTTGTAGTCAAGTCCAGTCACTTTTAACAATACAGATTGTAGCAAAGCACTGAACATTATCAAATAAAACAACAGAGTGATGGTAATGTATAATGACGAGAAATAAACTTTATTCATCAAATGCAGAGACTGTCTCTGTAGTCAAGACGACGGTAATCACTGGAAATGTGTGTACAGAAGTAGAGATGCAAAACCACAGGAATTAATTTCTCCCTAAACACCAACTGCATACCTCAGTCCGGCTTTAGACAAGTCTGGCTCTGCAAACTAAACAAAAATCTGACTTTGAGTGCAGTAACTTTGCGTAGTTATTTACATAACATTTCTCAAACACATAAATTAAAGTAAGTGAATGCCCTTGAATATTCAGGAACTTGCTGTGAGTGTCTGTGTGGAATAACAACATGTTTATCCTAAGGCTAGAGCGCCTCATATATACAAGAGGAGCTTTTGTGTGCGCGCTCTATTCACCACAAATTTGCTCTGGTGACTCATATCATGAGAATGACCCGAGCATTAGTAGTCTGTGGTGTCGTCCTCTCTCCTATCCACATGCACGTATGTAAATATGACACGCGTGCGTATGTTTGTTGGGTCTGTGGTCGCTCTGAGTGTGTTTGAGTGGGAGGATTTGTTTGAGTTTGATCAGTGTGTAGTGAGTAGGATTGACCTGTTTGTAAAAATCCCAAATGTCACATCGTGCTTTCACATTTAGACTTGGTTACTTCTACAGTTTGGGGTTGTAATGTCAAATTGAAGTGTCATGAACCAGCCCAAAAATGTGGTTAAGTCAGGTTTGTTATTGGAGGAATCTGTATCAAAACATCTCACAAATGTCAAATTGTCATATATATAATCGAAAATATGTGTGCCTCAAATTTTATGTGAACAACCTTTTATATTTTTAATAACTTAATACACAAATATATATTTTCTAACATTACACAAACTCACAAATCTGTAATTTAGTGCACAAATATATTCTGGGGCCATTTTCATTTGTGCTTTCCATTGAAGACTCAAAACTTTCTATTTTTTAAGTTTTCTAGGCCATATGAATGTGAATAAGGTTTTTTTGCGTTTTTGATAACTTTAAGAGTTATGCTGTCACTCTGATGCAAACAAATATATCTGATCTGTTAAATGTGGTCAAAGTCAGATGAATCACCTGACAACATATCCATAAATCTAGAAACACTTCCATAAAAACATTGCATGCGAGATTTTAAAGGTTTTGGTTATAGATTGAAAGTCTCTCTGTTGTGGAAACCACAGATTTCTGCAGCGTGCAAACAAACTTGTTTCAGAATGATTTCAACTCACTTTCAAGTTCGTCATTGCAAAAAAAGGTCACGCATGAACAGTCACGACACACTGCTGATGTAGATGCACTGCAAAAAAATGACTTTCTGTCTTGTTTCCAGCCAAAATGTTAAAATTCTTAAATCAAGCAGGATTTCTTAGATGAGTTTTTACTTGAAACAAGCAAAATAATCTTGCTTAGATTATTTGCTTAGCCCGTTGGCAGATTATTTTGCAGAATTATTTTTTGCAGTGTAAGCACTGTACTAGTTTTGTATCATGTGCAGCACAGACATATCTGTGCATGTTATGCTATTAAAAACATGTTTATGACTCTTAAATGTGATCCATTAACGTTTTTTGCAAAATTTTAACTAAGCTCAATTTTAGAAAGAGCGACACATCAGCTGTTTTTGCTCTTGAATGCATACGTGCGAGAGAGTGAGTGTGTGTGAAAGTGAATTTTTACATATTGCATGGTGCACTGAAGGATGAAAGGATAGGGGCACAAGAACAGTCTGTGCCATGTTTAGGACGTGCCCGTGCAGCTAAAACAATGTGTTCTGAACACAAGAAGCACACACACACACACACAGAGAGAGCTCAAGTGAGGGGAGAAAATGGTGTCTTCAAATGAAAAACAACCCAGATAAATAATTTTGTTTTCTTTAGTTCAAGGTTTTTCAAACTTTTTGAAGCCAAGGACCCAAGCCAAGGGCAACGTCTGGGATAACTTAGGATAAAAATTGTCTGTGACATAAATAATTGGCTTTTACATTTCACAAATCAAAAGTAATCATTAAAATATTAACTGACAATTTACATGAAGTTAAAAAGTAGAGTCAGATTACCAGGGTATATGATCATTTCATACTGGTCAAATGCATAATTTTTGTCTTTTCAATTTATTGTATTTTTTAATGCATTGTTTTATGCTGTAACCACTGTAATATTTTTATCTGGGACATTTGTTATGGACATGTTGGACTTTAGTTTGTTTCTACCTGTATTTAAATTGTTTCAAGAGAATATTTACTTTGCAAGTTGACTTTTTGTGTTGTTTCCTCTCACTATTACAAATATTTAAGCTACATAAACTAAACTTTTTTTTTTTTTTTTTTTTTGAGATAAAAAGAGAATAAAGCAGATATTACTTCTCGTTACTTAGTTTAGGTGTGAAATATAACATCTGAGATTTTCACAGGTGTGACTTTCCTTCATTACACTGGAACAGATTTCACTCCTTTGGTTTTTTCTTGTCATTTCCTGTTTTTCTTTGCCGCGGTCACTTGTTCTTGACTGTCTCTGTTGCCCTCTGCTGGCCATATTAAGTCAGTTGCTGTAATTTTGCATTGAGTGATGCCTTTTTTGTCTCCACAGTAAGTTAATGAGTACAAGATGAGTACAGAAGACCAAATTGCACCGCTGTCTCCCAAGACATCACCCATCACGCCAACCATGACACCGTTTACGCAACGAAAAGAGAGTAACTCCTCATCAGAAGACAACAGACAGGCAAGACAAACCGTTTTGTGCTATATAGCAGTGGATATGATAATCTTTTGGCATTGGTATTCTCTGTATGCTGTGTATTAATGTATCTAGGAAAAAGTCTGAGTTCTTTCTTCCATGGATTTTTAAAAATAGCACTCACTTGTCATCTTATTTTTTTTAGGAAAGCTGGGAGTTGGTTGAGGACTTGCGGGGACTGACAGGGAGTATTAAGAAGCCTGAGAAGCAGGAAGGTTTGCTGCTGAAAAAGAGAAAGTGGCCCATGAAAGGCTGGCATAAGGTAATATAGCAACTGACTTTAATGGCAGTAAATACATGCATCTTTCAGCTAAGGGTGCTCAAATGTTTTTTCTTCTCGTCTGTCTGTGTTTAACAGAGATACTTCCTGCTTGAAAGAGGCATCCTTACGTATGCCAAGACAGGGACTGATGTGAGTGTGAAAGCCTGCTCTCAGACACACACGCTTCATGTGGAGTAAACTTGCTTTAATCCTGTCAGAGGTGCTCTTTCATCCCTTATCGTGTGATTGATTCCTCAGCTGAAGAAGGGGAGGTTACGAGGTCGCATTGATGTTGGTCTCTCTGTCATGGCCATGAAGAAGAAGTCCCTGTGTATCGATCTGGACACAGAGGACAGTATCTATCACCTCAAGGTATTGGTGCAAGATCAGCTAGAGTTGTAGCTAGTTACTCTGGTTTTGTGAATGCACATTCTCATTATCTGTGTGTACCGTGACGTTCACAGGCGAAGACTCGGGTTCTGTTTGAACAGTGGGTGACGCAACTACGCCAACATCGAATGTTCCGTCAGAACGAGATCGCCATGGAGCCTCCCGAGCGACAGCTGCAATCTGACCCCACCTCCAACAGACGAGTATTTACCCTCCTCATACAGTCATCAATCACAAGTGTAGTATAAAAGCCAGCCTTTAGACCCCACATCCCTTCACACAGGATGAGATCCACAGATACGGTGAAATTTTGCCTGAAACTGACAGTTTATTACTTATAAATATGTCATGGCTGATATAGAATTTCAGTTAAGTTTTCCGTCTGGAATTTTACATGGTTTCTTTAATCAAACATCTGAATGTATAGTGCAAAAATAGCCGAATCAGAAGGAGTTTTATTGCCAAGTACATGTGCAAACATTATAGTACTTGGCATTAAAAAAAGAATTTAAAGATATAAGCAGGTGCTCACAATATCATGGCACTAGGCTTAATGATGAATAATTACTGATGTGCATGTTGATGTGATACAACAGCATTTAACAACTGTAATATACTACTTTTAAGTGACCATAAAGACTTCAACATTGTTACAAATATATATATATATATATGAAGAGTTTAATTTTGCAGAAATTGATAAAATAGTTCAAAAATCGTTTTTATAATATGTAGTCATGTTTTTAATGCTTTGTGTTAGTTTTCTAGTATTTTTTTCCTAATAAAAATAACCCAACTGCAGTTATGTTTTTGCAGATTAACTCTTCATACACACAGACACACACACACACACACACACACATATATATAAATAAATTCAGAATTTATATTAAATAATCTTGAACAAAATGTATCACATTTTTTTCACAGAAATTAAGCATATTACACTTTAATATTTATTTATTATTTATAATAATAATAAGAAATGTTTCTTCACCATCAAGTATATTAGAATAGCTTTTCCATCACATAAATAAATTAAATTTTAAAATGTAAAAAAAGTTATTTTAAATATTACTTTATGTATGATCGAATAAATGCAGTCTTAGTGAGCATAAGAGACTTCATTCAAATACATTGAAATATCTTTCTGACAATCGTTATTTCCAAGTGAAAGTCAGACAGATTACATGTATTTTTTTTCTCTTGTTGTCAGCGTTCATTTGTCTCCAAGCAGCCTTCAGCCCTTTTGAAGAACAGCTGGCGCCAAAACTCACAAGACATGGAGAAGTGCTGCAAAGGTAGATCTCTCTTCCTGAGATGTGGTTTTCCTGAGCATCACCAAGAAAATAAAACACTAAATGATAACCTTTTTCAGATCTGTCGGAGTGTGAGTCAGGGCTGCTGGAATTAAATCTGCTGCTGAAAAATATGGAGGTTCTTCACAGAACGTTCTCAGCACCTGCCATTAACTTACTACAGGTACGGCTGTTGGGATTAAATGTGTGTCTACGTTTTGGTCTTTGTGGGTGGGTTTTGTTAAATCTTATAAAACATTAATTTGAGGACATTCAGATAAATACTAAATAGAAGTTTTGGTATAAAATACAAATATACACTATTTGGGTTTGGTTCGGTTTATGAAATATATATTTAAAAGAAATCTCATCGCTTATTATTAAGACAAAGAATTGTGTTTATTTCTGTGTGCGTCCAGACTGAAGGCTCTAAAAAGGAGAAACGAGGGCACAAAAAATGGAGATCAAAGAATCATAGCAAGGAGCATAAAAACACGCAACAGGTAAAATAGCTCTGTTTCTAATTGCACGTTACACTGCGTCACAGTCTCTCTCACTCACTCCAACTGATCTGTTGCTTTCTAGCAAAATCCTGATGTTTCATCTTCCCGTCTGCACGTATCTCACCCAAACTTGATGTATTCAGAGCCGGTTTCACCAGACTCATGCCTGGATAGCCCAGACTCGCCAACAGAAGCCTCTCGAATGCAGGAGGAGTTCTGTCGGCTCGCAGGCACTGGTCAGTACGAGTGCACTTTCAAATAAAACAAGTACATTCATTTTAGAAGCTGGAACTAATATTGTTATGATCTATTGAAATTTTGAGAACACTCTTATTTCTCTTTCTTTCTTCTACTAGTTCAGTCCACTCTTCGGTCAGCATACACTTCCCTTTGCACTGAAAGAGACAGAGTCAGGAACACTTTGGACTGTATCAGTGAAAAGGTACACTGGCAGCACATTCTTGTGATTTTTGTCTTTAAGTATGTGATTCTGTGCCACAAAACCGGTCTGGTATTTTTCTTTTATACCAAAAATCTTTAGGATATTAAAAGGTTCGTTCACCCCAAAATGAAAATTCTCTCATTAATTACTCACCCTTGTGTCGTTCCAAACCGTAAGACTTTTATTTTCAGAACGCAAAATTAAGGTATTTTTGATGAAATCCTCCATAAACATGGCGGATCTATGTAATCAAATCAACGAGAATCACTAGAAATTAAGTGTCCACACCTAAGGAAGCCAAAGGCGACAGCGGCAAGGAACCGAAACTCATCTGTGAAAAAGACGGGTGTTAAAGTTATTATAAGGTCCCGATTATATCTCGTTGTTGCCACCAGAGGTCTTCCTCGGTCTCTTCAGAGGTTTCGGCCGGGAAGTAGGAGAACACACAAACACTTCAAAGTAGATACAGCAATATATAACATTTTGAGGGTAAGAGATGCATAGTCAAAGAAGAGAGAGAGAATAGAAGGAAAAAGGGAGTGAGACACGGAGAGGACAAGGACACCACATCAATGGAAGCAAAGAGGATGTTACAAATATCAAAAAGACAAAAATAATCATACAAAGAGAGGAAAAGAGAAGATAAGAATAAAAGGTGTGTTATTCTGTGGAGAGAAATAAAAACCTTGGGAGAAACCAGGGTTAGAGTTAGTTGTATCTCAGCCAAGTAGTGTCCTGTCCTAACAAACCATACACCAATGGAAAGCAAAAATCTGATAAAGAATCAAATATTGACCCTTATGAGCGGTTTTTGGTCCTCGGTCACATATACTTACTTGTTATTGGCCAATTCTGACTTTATGGAATTCTCTCAACCAATCAGGATGTCTTCGATGGGTCACGACCTCTCCTGCAGCAGGTGTCCAGTGAGAGTCGAGGGTCAATCCCAGAATCCCTGTCAGAGTTCTTCGATGCTAAAGAATATCTGCTGTCTGGCAGCTCGTCTGAGAATGAGGTAAAAAAATTTGAAATAAAATCCATTTTTTTATCCAAAATATAACATACCAGTTTCTTACTGATCATTATATTGTGTGTTTTTTCCGACCAGTTGTCTGATGATGACTCGTACGTGAGTGATGTGAGCGACAGCACATCCGTTGAGTATTGCAGGAATGAGAACGGCATGACAAAGGAGATTTTAAGTGAGGCACTGTCTAATTATGAAGCGTCACCTTTCTTTACAACTACTCTTAATGGTTTGTGTGTGCTTTTGCGTCTTCAGGTAATGGCAACAACTGCGCAGTGACGCGGCGAGAACGCTTGCCGAGTTCACGCATGAACGAGAGCGTGAATCTGTGGAGTATTCTGCGTAGTAACATCGGTAAAGACCTGTCAAAAGTTGCCATGCCTGTTCAACTCAACGAGCCCTTGAACACCCTGCAGAGACTGTGTGAGGAAGTGGAGTACTGCCACCTGCTGGACACCGCTGCAAACACACACGACCCACACATGCGCATGGTGCGTTATCATTTACTCTCTCATGTCATTCTGTATGACTTCACAACTGTTTTTGTGTTTAAGGGAATAGTCACTAAATTTGCTGAAAATGTACTCACTCTCAGCCATCCAAGATGTAGATGAGTTTCTGAGAAATTTGGCATTAAATCACTTGCTCACCAATAAATCCTCTGCAGTTAATGGGTGCTGTCAAAAGTCCATACAGCTTATAAAAGCATCACAACCATCCTCATCCTCAAGGAATTCACACTCCTCCAATCCATCAGTTAATGTCTTGTGAAGGGAAATTATGTGTGCTTGTCATAAACAAGTCCGTCAAGACGTTTTTAACTTCTATGGAGGAAACATTGACTATGAAGCAAACAGAAGTTAAAATAACTTAGTAACGGACATGTAGCTTTTCACTTCACAAGATAATAATAGATTGGAGAGTAATGAGATGCTTTTATCAGCTCTCATTCTCACGGCACCCATTCACTGCAGAGGTTCCATTGGTGAGCAAGTGACGTAATGCTGAAGATACCTGAGGGCCAGACAATTGTCTACAAACTGTAGTTTTTTTCCAGGAACTCCAATTGCGTCTTCTGACTTCTTCTGAAATGAATGCCTTCATGCGTGACGGCTCTGTGTGTGATAGCTGAAGATCGAGTGAGTGTTAATCCTCTCTGACCTGTTTCTTCACACATTCCGAGGAATTTGTGTGAGTTGAGTGAAGTTCTGTTTCTCCTCTCTGGCGTATGTGAAATAAAAAGATTGAGTGTTTTTCAAAAAGCCTCTCTTTTGATCTGTTCTCCGCGTTCGCGGTGTGAGTGAATGAAAAAGAGTGGAAAGATCCTATTTCCCCTAGTCCTTGCGTGTGTAAAATAGTACTAAAAGTACCTCTCTTAGATCTGCTCCTATTTTAAGGAATTTGTGTGAGTTTTCATTTGAGAGAAGCCCTATTTCCCCCAGTTCTTTTGTGTGTGAAATAGTCCGAAAGATCGAGTGTTTGAAAAGCCTCTCTTGTAGCCTGCTCCTCCACATATTTTTGAGAAAATTGTGTGAGTTTCATGAGAATAAAGTCCTGTTTTCCCATCGTTTGAGAACGTGTGAAACAGTTAAAAGACTGAGTGTCTGTAAAGCCTCTCTGACTTTCTCCTCCACATATTGTGTGCGTGTGCATGCCACTGAAGTTATAAGTCCATTGTTTGAGTACATGTGAAATAGTTTAAAAAGATAATGTCTGAAAGCCTCTTTTTTGACTTTCTCTTCGTGTGCATTTTACTACAGAGATAGTCCCAGATGTATTTCACTCTGAGTAATAAAGTCCTATTCCCCTCGTTTGAGTGCGTGTAATAGTTTTAGAAGATCGAGTGTTTGGAAAACCTCTTTTGACTTTTCTCCTCCACATTACTGCTCTACTATAAATAAAGTATGAGCAAGACAGACAAGGGCAAAGGCAGGCTACAGCCTTTTAGGAGTGATGTGTGTCTACATGCGAGAGAATCTTTACAGGGTTTGAGCACACACACGCTCTGTGTAGCCTGCCTGAGATCGGAGCATGCAGCAACCGCATTGGCAGATAATATAGTTGCTTCTTTTGCGAGCTGCTGCCGCCTAATAAGCTGCTCTGATCTCGTAAAGCGGTCTGGCTGAAGAAGGAAATAATATTTTAGACAGGAGACAGAAAATAATATTTTGTCTCCCACTAGAGTTAGATCACACGCCCGTTCCGAGTGTGAAGCTCGTGGTGAAGACCGACCCGCAACTTTCTCTCGTGGAGCGGGCTCGAGCCTCACTGGCTCGTCCTCTGTGGAGGCGGAGAGTGAGAGTGTTTATGCGGGAGATACATGGCAGCGGTGGTGGCTGCGGAGAGATGGCTGACCCTGTCATGGCGAAGCGTTGCAGGAGGCGCGGAGACAAGTAGCAGCATTTCAGCGGTTCCTCCCTTGCCGTTCTCTAGATCCTGGGGTTGCTGGGCGGAGAAACCACCACAGAGCACCAGCTTCTCATACCCCAAAGCTCAAATTCAGAGCGTTGCCTTGCGTGCTCTTCCACGGCGGAGTCGCAGCTTGAGGCGATGCTCTGCTGCTAGGACAGACCCTAGAAAAATACTCTCGAGTCTAGGAGGTCCTAGCAGAAGAAGTCCTGACATCCTGGGGCTCAGGACTGAGGGCAGGGCCATCTGGGTTAGAGAGCAGACCATCGTGATCTCCCCAGTGCCCCCAGTCCAAGTCTAGAGCTGCTACAAGTCTAGTCTGAGGACTGCTTGGTAGCAATAGATCTAAAGATACATACTTCCATGTGTCCATTCATCCTTCTCACTAGAAGTTCCTGAGATTCGCTTTAGGGGCAAAGTGTATCAATTTCGGGTTCTTACCTTAGGCCTAGCACTTTCGCCTCGGACACTTAAGAGGTTTGAGGTTGAGACCACCAGTACGCATTCACGTCCCTACAGGGACCTTGCTGTATGTGCTAGAGGCTCGGTGTGAACCACCTTTTGAGCCCATAGAGGAGATTTCTGATCGCCATCTTACTCTAAAGACTACGGTCTTGCTAGTGATCTCTTCTCTCAAGCAAGTAGGTGACCTTTAGGACCTTTCAGTAGCGCCTTCTGTACCCTCGAGCGGGTTGCACTCAAAAGTCCTTACTACTGCTGTACCTCGCCCGATCGAGCTACAGGCGTTTCATCCTCCTCCCTTCGGGGATCTTGACCAGTGCGAGCACTGGACACGTACGTGCACAGGGCAGCCTTGTGGAGAAAGTCTGATCAGTTACTAGTGTGTGTCAGTCCACCTAGAAAGGTCAGCCTGCTTCTATGCAGACCATCAGTCGTTGTATTGTTGAGACAATCACGATTTGTTATTCCTCTGATCTCCCCTCGCTGATGGGAGTCAGAGCTCACTCCACAGAGGTATGGCGGCCTCAAAGGCCTACCTAGCAGGTGTCCCCATCGAGGACATCAACGACGCTGCGGGTTGGTCAACCCCCTCCACGTTTGTCCAGTTCTACAGCGTGGACACTCGGATGACCCCTGGGTCATCGGCCCTCTCGTCCTAGTAGTGTACGTTGACACAAAGACACAGGGCAGGGCCTTGGAGTTATGGCGGTGCTGGTATAGCGTTCCCATAGCGTCTTCAGACGCAGTGGGAGTTCCCGGAAAAGAACGTATGGGTTATGAATATAACCACGGTTCTTTGAGGGAACAAACACTGTGTCTCGAGGCCATACCTCCTGCGCCCCCTGCCGGCGCGGTTCTTCACAGCAGTCGAAAGCTGGTGCTGGCAGGCACCATGTGCCTTATTTACTTCCTGGTCTGACGTCACCGCCCATGATGTCGTGCCCATTCATTGGACGTTGGTACATCAGATTCAGAGCGGTCACGCATGAAGGCGTTCCCATAGCGTCTTCGTTCCCTCAAAGAACTGTGGTTATATTCATAACCCATATGTTTTTGGGTGAAGTATTCCTTTAACCCTATACTCTACTCTTCTCTGTAGGTGTATATAGCAGCGTTTGCTGTATCTGCATATGCATGTTCGCTCACTAGAGCAGGAGGAAAACCATTTAATCCTATATTAGGAGAGACATACGAGTGCCTCAGAGCAGATAAGGGCTTCCGCTTCATTGCTGAACAGGTAAGCATGCGCATTTCTTTTATTTCTACCAAAACACAAAGGTGTGCACGCTCACATGAACAGTTACATTGTGTACCTCAGGTCAGTCACCATCCACCTGTGTCCGCTTGCCACTGCGAGTCCAAAAGCTATACATTTTGGCAAGGTATGTCAAGCACACTTATCTAGCGTCAAACAATTTAGCATGATTTTAAGGTCTATTCTCTGTGTGTCCATTTAGATGTCCGGTGGAAAAATAAGTTTTGGGGAAAATCCATGGAGATCGTTCCCATGGGAGTCACTCATTTAGAGCTGCCAGGGTGATTTTCAATTTATTCTGAATTGTTCTGGTTCCCATTCACTTCCATTATACCATCCTGCACTCTCCATCATGTCTCAGTATCTCTCTGTCTTGCTTTCTTTTACCCATTCACTCGTTCTTAGTTTCGGGGATCGTTACGAGTGGAGTAAAGTCACTTCATGCATTCATAACATACTGAGCGGTCAGCGCTGGATCGAGCACTATGGGGAAATGTCCATCAAACACTCTACCACCATGGGAGACGTCAGTCATTGCAAAGTCACTTTCCTTAAGGTGCAAAACAAGCTTTAATTCCATATGTGTGTGTGCGTATGTGTTTCTCTTGCCCACATCTTCCTCTTGCGGAATGGTTTTGACCAAAGTTTTATTTTATGAATGATTACTTATGATTTGTTTAATGCGTGTCTCGCATGCAGTCGAGATCCGGAGGTCTGAATGCTAATGAGGTAGAGGGCGTGGTCACTGATTCAGATGGGCGTGTCATTCACTCACTGTTTGGCAAATGGAGCGAGGCCTTGTATTTGGGCAAACCACCTTTAGCAACCTGCATCTGGAGAGCAAGTGAGTCTCAGACCATCCTGTTTAGCTGTATTTTACTGGTTCAAACTCTAGCTTGTCTAACACAGTACCGGTTTTGTCTCTGTATGTGTGCCTTTAGATCCCATGCCGGAGAACCATGAGCAGTACTATGGTTTCACTCAGTTCGCAGTTGAGTTAAATGAATTGGAGGAGAGTTTAAAGCCACTTTTGCCTCTGACAGACTCCCGTTTTAGACCAGACCAAAGGTAGA
>JAUCNO010000353.1:16980230-17015402 GCA_032353835.1 Enteromius viviparus
GACCTGGAGTCGATTCCGACACTAGGGCTAGTGAGAGTCGAGGAATCGACTCTTTTGGAGTCGACTCCCCATCTCTACCATAAACCTTTTAACAGTTTTTGGTGACAAGTTACTGTTTTTATGTTATTGACTTGTTCATTCAGCCAATTAGTTAAAAGGAGCTGAATTATAGTGAGTCACTGAATCATTCATCTAACCGATGCATGCAAAGCCGCTGAATCATTCAATTCACTGCTGCTTGCTGTTGTCATGGCTTTGAAGTATTTTATATGCTATAATTAGAATATATATATGTACACACATATATACTTAATTCTAACTTTTCTACCTTAATGGATTTTATACCATTTCAAGAAACACACATACTGTATATGCAGACTCTTGTCTGAAAAAAAGGTTGTATTCCCTCGTAAAAATATCTGACTCACTATGTGCAATTATTGTTTCTTCTTCTGCTCATTGTATCTGACTACTTAAACATGTTACATAAAAGCCTTTACGTTCTAGAAAAGAGCTAAAACCTGAATAAGAGTCCTGAGATAAGAACGTCAAACTAATTTCGCTCCACTCAAACACCAATTGTCTCTTTCCTCACTTTTTCCACCTCTCCCTTTTCTCTCTTCTTATCGCTTTCTCAGAGCGGTTTTACAACGTCTATAAAACAGGGAACTTCACTGTTTTGTAACATTCTTTTGTTTTTCTGTTCTCTCGTCATAACTGAGTCACGGTAGTCGGCACAAACAGATTACTCAGTAAGCCCATGCGGCCTCCATGAGAGGACACCTGAGAACAAGCTACTGCCAATGTAAAATTGATGTCCTGTAATTTCTGTAGCTTAAACAGACAGTGCCAATGGCTGCTGTAATGCAACATTTAAACAAGAAATATTTTTCTACATTTTACAGTGCTTTGTTATTTCTTTATTAGTTTACATTGTGTTAATTCCTGTAATTGCCCCATTTTCCACTCTTTATATCTATGTTATTCATAATTTAAGAACTGGCTGAACTCAAAATGTTTGTTGGATCATTTTAACTGGAACATTTTCATCCGCTTCTTCCAAGCTGAGCTATATCCACATTAATTGTATAACCTCATAGTTAATATTATATGTTTCCTCCTAAGAAATTTGAAAATCATAAGTATCTTTAAATTGTGAGATTTTTTAGGTGGAGGCCTAATAAATCTATTTGACGCAGCAGATATTAACAAATATTTTACGAAACAACCCTAGTGAAAAATATACTTAAATGCATTTAAATTACATTTCATATTTATATACTTAATAAAATATCATGCAATTGTACTTTAAGATACTAAACTGATAAGTCTGCTAAATTGGAACAACTGATTTTGTACTTTATGTACTTTAATTGTGCAGAAGTAGTGCTGAAGTCCAATTAAACACATACTTAGTATATTTGATTGTGCTAAAGTAAAACTAAGTATACTTTAGATACACTGTTTGCATTTAAAGGGCAATATTACACAATCCTCATTAAAAGTGACACAAACACACATTTTATGCTTATTAATGAGAAATATGCATTGTGCTCAAGTAATACTCCAAATAAAGTTTAATTAAAATGTTTACATTACTAGGTCTCGAGTTATCTATCAGTAAATATGTTCATAGATTTGAACTATACTTGAAATAAATATAAGTTAAATATATTACCAGGGAAATGATTGAATTTACAGATTATCCTGATAAAATGTTTGCATGTGTAACATTGGTTATGTGTTTCATAAGAAAAAAATCTTTAACTAAAATCATAAGTGTGCAGATTCTTCAGGAATTACCCTTTTTTAAAACACAACTTATTAATTTAGTAATACAAATACGTCTCACAATTGTGACCAAAGGAGGCCCTGGGCCCTCAAATACATTGGTGGCTGGTGTTTAAAGTGCCGCCATGCGTCTGAGGGTATTTGAGAGAGTGTGGATGGAGTATGAGGGCAAATCTGAGTGTTTTGATGCACAAACGACAGAGATCATCTTTTATTACTGTCAAGCAAACCCTTATTGATTTTGCACAGCTGCGTGATTCCACGCTCGCTTTTGTCTCCCCCTTCACACTCATGTGCTCGGCTTGAATAAATAACACCACCAGTCCCACAGTCTTCATCTCTGCTCCCTCACTCCTCCTCCTCTTTCAATCCTTCAAAGCACCACTGAGCAGAATAAAGGATTGGAGAGGAGCAGAAGCACCTCGAGTCACGGCCGCAACGCAGCTCCAGCGTCGATTTTTTCAAGCTTTTTAAAAAAGAAACTGAAAAAGCAATTGTCTTGACGCACTTTTAGGTCTCACTGCTTTGATTCAAGGTAATTGATGTTGTTCTTTTCAACATCACACAACATAGACAATTGTGCAGCAATCTGTCAGGCTTACGGGAGGCGAAGAAGAGGCAACACTTTACGGAGCTTCAATGCAATTCAGTGTAATATAAACAGACTATTAATAAAGTCTGGACAGAATCAAGAAGTGCCTATGATTCATAGTTTGCTGGACAGTTCCTGGCTTCACAGTTTGAGTAAAACTTACTTTTTAAATATATGTTATTGATTGACAGCTGCTTTGCGTGACAAATCGAAGCTATAAGCTAAGAGGTGAATATTTTCTACTCTTTTCTGTTTCTCCCCAAACGCCTGTCAATCACGGCACCCTGGTGTCTCCGATAGCAGTACATCAGTTGCTCCAAAGATCTCAGAAAGGTTTCCATGGCAAGGAGATTAGACTTGCAAGGAGCTATATTTTAAAGTTTTCAAATTCCCCTTGCATTTTACTAATGGTTTCCGCCGGTGGAGAATTTGTGGAGGGATTTCATTGCACCTTGTTTTTAGATTAAGGTCATTGGGAGGACATATCTAACACAGAGGTGGCTGATTGAAGGCACTAAAGGATCTGTGAAGTAAGGCATCAGGGTTGATATCAACACACACACACACACACACATGCACATGCACCATCATCAAACGCTCACACTAAACTGATATGTCACCTTTCAGGTCAGACATCATCCCTTCCGCTAGCTTACTCTGGTGTTCTCTTTGGACACAGGTGTGTGTTTGTAGATTGTTTGCATGTTTAAGGCTTCCCACGGACACCTGCTTGGGTCAAAAAGGAGACAAAGCGTGTCACAGACAAATAAAGCCACATCAGTAATCTGAATCCCAGCTCTTTGAGATCACTGCTCTGACAAACCTGGGCTAATCTTTTTAAAAAAAATGGCACGATAGCGTACTGCGATTACTTGCTCATTCCAGCTCAGAATTAAAATTCATGCGCTGTATCACAGCAAGGAATGGAATTAATCTGATTTCAATGTGAATCACTTTAGTGCCGCAGATCTGCTGAATCTAATCAGATTAATTAAACATTTACACCAGCTCCTTCATATGTAATCCTGTCCTGATTTTTCTCTACGTCGTCATTCAAAACCTCTGCCGGATGGAAAAATTTAGATTTTGTTTCTTGGTTTCCTCTCATTTTTCTTCTGATGCATTTTTAATGAGTTAAAAGAGCCTTTTCAATTTCTTCTTTCATACTTTTTTTTATTATTAAAGAAGTATATAGACAGAAACAAGACAAAGCAAGAGTTTTATTAATGTGGGTGGATGTATGTGTTTGTGTGCACGGCTGTAATTAAGCAATCTTCCCACCAACAAATCACTTGTTTTGAGTTCATCTAATTGAAATATAAATATATGCAATTCATTATTTGAAAGCATGCAGCGATGCAGACGCAGGGGCTTTTTATCTAAGTGATAAAATTACTTTTAAGCAAGCATCAAAAAAACCTTAAGGGATTGAGTTGGACTTAGTTTTAACTATATTAAACTTATCTTATCAATTTAAATACAAAATTAGGCTTCATTTATTCATTTAAGCTCAAAGGAATAGTTCACCCAAAAGTAAAACTCTGTCATCATTTACTCGAGTAGTTCCAAATCGGTGTGAATTTCTTTGTTCTGCCGAACACAAAAGGAAGATATTTTGAAGAAAGTTTTGCTCACCATTGACTTCAATGGTATTTAATTTCCTACTATTGAAGTCAATGGTCCCCCAAAACAGCCTGGTTACAAACATGTTTTACACACTTTAGTTTGGGGACACTTTAAAGCATTAAACCCCAAAATTAAAATTCTGTCATCAATTACTTGCCCTCATGTCGCTCCAATCCCATAAGACCTTCCTTCATCTTCTGAACTAATTAAGATATTATTGATGATATCAGAGAGCCATCTGACCCTCCATAGACAGCAACACAACTGAAGTGATCCATAGTAAAACATAGTAAAACAGTCCATGTGACATCAGTGGATCAACTTTATTTTTTTTACGATGCTACGAGAATACTTTTGTGCACAAATAACATTTGCTCATTTTACAGAGTATCTCAACACACCGCATATGCAAGCTTATTTGACATAATCAGCCTTGTTTACACTATCGGATGAAAGCACGCCCAAGTGCATAATCTGCGGCTGTTTACGCCTAGAGGAAGCGTACGCTTACGCAGTAATGTTCTCTAAAATGGTGGAAGACATAAGTCATAGAAGAATAAAGGTTGAGTATATGATGTTATTTTTGTTTTCTTTACGCAAAAAAAATAGTATTTTGGTAGCGTCGCAAAACTGTAGTTGAGCCACTGATGTCACATGGACTTTTTTACTGTGTTTCTGGATCTGGGATCATTTGTGTTGCTGTCTATGCAGGGTCAGATAGCTCTCTGATATCATCAAAAATATCTTAATTTGTGTTCTGAAGATGAACGAAGGTCTTACGGGTTTGGAACGACACAAGGGTGAATAATTAATGACAGAATTTTAATTTTTGCGTGAACTAACCATTAAACTTTTGCCTTAATATAGTTAAAAAAAACTTTTAAGGGACATTAAGGGACCTAAAATATTAAAATGCCATTAATATGTGTTTTATACTAGTCAATATGCTAGAAATAGACATGCTAACAAGCAACTAAAGTAATATATAATTAGGGGTTATGTTGGGGTCATGCCATTCCAATCAAGAATGACGAATGGGGATATTTTGTGAAATATTCACACTGCTCCTGAAAGAACACAGCACCTCATAAAACAATGCTAATAGTCCATACAAAAATTATTATATAATTTGGAATGGCATGAGAGTGAGGAAATTATTATTATTTTTTATTATCATTGCCGCTGAACCGTTAATAACATTGCTGTGAACATCGGCCAACCGTTGAACTTAAACCTAATTCATACTATGTTTTCTTCTGCTCTCAGTGTCTTTAACTAATTCCTGTGTAACTTAAGATTTGAAGCTGAGGGATTTGGAGGAGGGGGACAAAAGAGAGGGAACGAATTAAAGATACCATTGAAGAGGTAGAGAGGCGCAGGGTGCATAATATAATACCATCTAAATGAGGCTTAATATAAATAGAGGACCAGGCAAAGAGCGGCCGTACAAAAGAGACTTCTAAATAAATCAGCGAGGTATTTTCAGAGTGTTGGTGGCGATGAAACATCCACCAATGAGCCGCGAGTTTTATTTCAAGTGTGGTAATGAGTAGAGTCTGTGTTTGGGCTCTTTTTCATCACCGACGTCACCAAAGGCAAGTCTCGCAGGTCACACACACAGGCTCGCATTCGCGCGTTTCATGAGACAGACAGATGTTCTCGAGAGCAATTGAGTAGAGATGCATATCAGAACAGAGGAAGAGTGTATGAACATATAAAGAGGAAGTCGTAACGAATCCGATCTAATGGAATCTTGAGGAGCTTAGGATGAGTCATGAAACATTCACAAATACAAAAACAGAGCAGCATATTCAAACATATTCTGAGACTCAAAACACACACACACACACACACACACACACACAGTGGTTGGTCATGCCCAGCACATACAGCAAACCGTTCTAGTGGAACTGTACCAAAGATTAGGGGTGAAATTGTTTCTTCTTTCTTTCTGCTTCTTGAACAGAAAGCCATTGAATGCGAGCCACAGAGCCTGTGCAGTTCACAGAGCACGCAGCCCTCTGTGTCTCATAGATAGAGCACAAACACTCTTTTAATTACGTCCTTTAATTGCTATCATTGTTCTGAACATCAGCGAGTAGAGAAGAGCAATTTAAAGCCAATTCATTGAAAACAAAGACACACAGTCAAGTCAATGCACAGAGCCTTATGTATCACTACTGACCTCTGCTGGCCAAAACAAAAAACTATATCAGTCATTTGACCAATTTAAGTTCATTTTAACATAAATAGTTTTACACTGCAAATTAAAAATGGTCCAATGAAAACGTTTCTTTAAAAAAAAGATAAAAAGCTATGATAATATATAACTTTCAGATTTCTTTTATATACATATACATTTTAAAACATTAATAAATAAGCCTAGGCTATTTTGTATTGTTTATGGGGCATGAAGAATTAATTGAATTATTATTACTCAATGAAAAATACTTTCTTGTTTTTATGTTTTCTATCTTTTTTGAAGTTTCTGAATTAAGTTTGGCTATTTTAAATTATTAATCTTAATATGAGTTTATTATATATATATATATATATATATATATATATATTAATATAAGGCTATTTTGTAACACTTAATTTTAGTATTTAGTATACATATACTGTTACTCTTTACATATACAGAGTAATTACCTAGTAAGTAGTAGTCATTGCACTTAAATAAAACAAAATGTACTTACCATGTAACTAACAGTTTGTAATTATGTAATAGGCTGCTGCTGCTTTATTAGATTTGAAGAATATTACACAGGCATAAGCTACTTAAGATGTATCAAGTTTGTACTTAAGTGTACTTCATGTACACCTTAGTTTGATTTAACCCATTAAAACATGTAATACCTTTCTAATTACATTAAAATTATAGAATATTATACAGGCATAAGCTACATAAGCGTATGAAGATTGTACTTAAGTGTCTGTAACATATGTTTAACAGTAGCTCTCTGTTACATCTACATAATTACAAACAGGCTGTTCCATAACTTAGTTACACAATAAGTACAGTTTATTTAATGTAAGTACAATAGCTACTATTAAGCACCTAATTACTCTGTATTATGATATCTGGTATTTTATTTTATTTTAATATTATTGTATATTATGCATATACTATAAATGCATTTATATTCATGTTATTTTTGCTGTGATTAAGCAATGTAACACTAGACAAATATTAAGAATTCGACCTCAGGCTAAACAGAAACATAACATATAGCACAATTAAACAAGCATAATTGTTGACTCTAAAGGTGTGTTGTAACCTAATGCTAATATTATGTTTGTTGAGGCACAACTGTCAGGTGAAACGCAGCCTATTCTGTGTGCTGTTCACATGTATTGCCTACGCCGCTTGGATCCAGTCTCAGGTAGCCGTCCACCAGTGAGCTGAAGCCGGTTAAACCTCCCATAGCTGCATACGGGACAGCTCTGCCCACCGGACGCCCCCGTGCCGTGCGCTCTTCCCTGGTTTCAACCAGCGTCACATGGGCATATCCAGGCTGACCACATCCACAGGTGAACGGACTTCGATAGCCAGTGCAGTGAGTGCCTGGAAGTAAACATGCTTAGCTTGCGTTTCTTTAAATGTTTATGTGTAACCTGATAAATTATGTGCGCTTTCAATTATTAATAGGAGATGCAATGGTGCAAAACTTACATTTTTTGCACTGATGGCCTGTAGCCTCGCTGTGTTCACTGGTTGTGTGTTTGCACTGACAGCGTACTGGTTTAGAGCCGTTAATGTGAGCGTATTCAAAGGACACACACTGACAACCTTTAACCCTACAAGGCAACAGTAGAGGCCTTTCCTTTGGCAACTCCTCAAAGTCTGTGCAGTGTTGTTTATACCTAAGAATGAAATAAAATATGATTGTGTACATCAATAATATGTACGACCAGCGATCCATACCTGTGTGTACAGAAGCACGGTGTCTCTGGTCCAATCAGTTTGCAGTCTATCTGTCCCGGGACCCCAAAACTGACATATAGACGGTTTTGTATTCTTCTCGGCACCACTGTCTCTTTGTATTTCTTGTACTCTTCCTCTGAAAACAGCCTCCCTCCATCATCTTCCCCAACAATTCTTTGCAAAACAGGATATTCAATGATTAAAAAAAACTGGACAAGCTTAAAAAACAGGACGTGAGAAGACTACACTTTAGTTTTTTCGTTTTCAACCTACCTTTTGTATTCTAAATAGGCATCCACTGCATTGGTTGCATGTTTGTCGATGTGTATCTTCTCCATTCCCCTGCGATTGTTAGTCTTTAATGTAGATTTGTCTGTTGATATAAATTACTTCTCGAGCTGCAACACCGAAACTGCAACTTTGTTTACAATGAAGGTTAGTGTTCTTGGCGTCTGTCTCTAGGCAACGAAAAAACAACAGTTATACGTTTTCTCTAAATAGCCTAAATTAGGTATAATAAAAAAGGAGTTATAATAACAGAATGTAAAAAGCTAATCAGCAATATTCAATATACACTCACAACGATTTTTATGCATATTGCCTACATTTGTACACGCGAACTACATTCCCCATGCTGCCTTTGACCTTTTACGTGAGTGACGTAATATGAATCAGATTCAAACAGTTCTTTTGAAAATGATTCAGTGATTCTTTTACGTTATGACGTAGTTGTGTCATCGCGCATTCATAATTTGCTTATTCTTAAGAAAAGAAAAATAATAATAATATATATAATTATATATATATATATAAAACATGAGAGTAATTACGTAGTGCGTTTTTCAGTATAATTAATCATTAATAATCATTATCATTTGCATCATTATTAATTAATGATATTTATTCTGGCTGAAAAATGTTTTTAATATAACATTCAGTCATGTCGTACACATACTTTACATATTTTTTACTTTTCGGTCAATCAGGTCAAAGTGAAAGACTCGTTTTGTGAATGTGATTCATTGAAAAGATTCGACTCGAAAGAAGAATCAATTCTCAGCCGGACATCGTGACGTCGTACGCAATAGCTCGTGTTGTCACCGCAGGGAAAAATACTATTGAAAAAAATCTGTATTAGTTCCCTGTTTCGCCAACACAGTCGACTCCGAATGCTACTCTGGCGTTTATTTTAAGCCGTTACATCTAAAAATAATTAGCTTCTTACTTAACACAGAGACGCTTGCTTTGAAGTTATGCTGCAGTTTGGATATTGTTTTAATATTACTGATTTTTTAACATAGGCTGGCTAGGGCTGCCATGCACACGCGCTAAGATGTCAACGATTTGGAGTCCACAAATCCGTCACCTTGACCAAAGTATTTAAGGTAATTTCTATATTACCTATGTTATCGTAGCAGTTTCATCAGGCTGTTCCAGCTGTTCAGTACCTTTCACACCCGGCCTTGTCTTAAAGCGATAATAGAGTGTATGCAATAGTATCAGACCTTGAGAACCGAGTGCAAAAGATAAAACTAGCGCATGTAGAAGCATGATATGAGCCAGAATGCTAAAAGCTGTTGATTATATACATTAGCTTTTAATGCATGTTATTGGTCCTGTTATTGCTAACCTTTTCTTCAAACCAGCGGCTTTATGATAACATCAACAGTTAAACGAGTCAATGGATAACTCTCACATTGTTTAACCTATGATCACGACCTTTTCAGCAAAGCCATGATATCTCTGTCCTTAACCCAGTTTTATGCTGCAATTCCCATCTTAAATTTCATGTGACTGTACTTTATATCTGAAAACAATAGTTTGACAGGGTGGAGCACACCAGTGTAAATCCCCTGCCCTTTGGTCAGCCTTTGATTATAACATTAATTTCATCCTGACAATATAATCAATTGGCAAAAACGCTACATTTGAACTTCACTAATATTGCTCTGCCGTGGTGATGATTAAAAGTGGTCATATTTCTCTCCCCTGCATTATTAATTTATCTAAAGCATGGTCTCGTTGAGTGATTGGGTGGGGAATAGTACTGTAACCACAGTGATGACAGGGCTGCAATTCGCTTAAGGATGGAAATGAAATTAACTGCTAGAAACTGAAACCTGAAGCTTTGCATATTAACTATAACTACAGCCGTTTGATGCATTCATTCTCACAAATGTCTGATTTGTGTGTGTGTTGTGTTTTACAGGTAGTCCTTGCACTTGACGCCTGTTCAGTTCCTTGCAATCTTTTAATTTCCTAGTCAACGACTAAACAAATACATGAGCTCGGTGACCTTATTACCGGCGTCTCTCCCCATTCCTAATTTTAACCTCCCCTCTGCTTTTTCACAACTTGATTATTCCCAGCCCTGAACCTGACACCCTCTTATAAACCTGTCCCCACCCCATCCCCTTAACCCGGGTCCCATCGGACCTGCAGCATTGCCATGCTGGGCTGTCTGCTGCGTAGGAGCATGTCTCACAGACTGAGTGTGTTTCTGGTGGTCTTCGGCCTGGTCTGGTGTCTGCTGCTGCTTCACTATACCGTCACACAACCACGGCGCCAGAGCAGCGCAGAGCTCCGCCAACAGATCCTTGAGCTCAGCCATCGCTATGTCAAAGTCCTCAGTGAGGAGAACCAGAACCCCTCAGGGCCCCAGGGCACATCCATGGCAGGATATGGTAAGGATTTATTATTCTTCTTCATAATCTAATCACCCTCATGTCATTCCTTACCTGTATGCTGTTTTATAGTATGAAAAACCGCAACAAATATATTAATAAATCCATATTACTCATACAGTTTTAATATTTTTTTTAAATAAACTGTCCGTAGCAAATGTTCTAGGTTACCTGTGTATTTTAAGCATGATATCTAATGCATTTAAAAGTTTTGCCAATTTAACCTTAATGCAAACTTTCATCAACATATAATATTTATTAATATTGTTTTCATTTACCACAGTAAATAAAAATAGAATAGTCAATGTATTAAACCATTTATAACATTAATATATTTTGTAAAAAAAAAAAAATGCTGATTAAATGATTTAATTTAACACAAAGATTAATAAATGTTGTAAAACGAAATTGCATATATATATACACTAGTAATGATGCTTTGTATCACAGAAATAAATTACATTTTAAAATATATTCACACAGAAAACAGTTATTTTAAACTGAAATAATATTTCACAATATTAAATTTTTTTCTGGATTTTTAATCTAATAAATGCAGCCTTGATAAGCAGAAGAAACATCTTTAAGAACCATTAAATCTTACTGATCCCATATTTTTGAACGGTAGTGCATGCATTGTATATATTTCTACAATAACGAGAGCTATAGTGATATTTTATTTCATGTTAACTGTAACAAATGAAAAAGTGTTATATTGTAAGTTATTTTTACATTTCGTTTATAAAATGAACACATTCACTTTTTAATTTTTTTTTGGGACGCTTATGTGAATGGATAGCCTGCTCAGCGTTCAGGATGGGTGTGGTAGAAAGAGGTTTAGAAATAACATAATACTAATCCTTGCCATATCTCTTGTTCTGCTGTAGCTGACTTGAAGAGGACAATTGCTGTGCTGTTAGATGATATTCTCAACCGTTTGGTGAAGATAGAAGGGAAGGTGGAGGCTGCTGTGAATGCCTCCATACAGAACATCTCCCATCCTGCTGCTGGTGCTGGTGCTGGCACTCTTCTTGCCGCCAGAGTCACCGTTTCCAGGTCCACCAAACAAAATATGTCTGCTCACCGACCAGACAGACGCACTAACCCTCTGCACTTCCTTCCACAATCACCTGAAAGACCACATAAGCCGCACTCTTTAAAATAGCAAACTGTGGTCATGGAGATCACCTACACCACTACAGAAAAGACTGAGATACAGAGATGAATACATATATATATATATATATATGTATATATATATTTTTAGAATAAAGCAGCTTTTAGACATGCTTTTTCTGTTGTGCACATGAGCTTTTTTTTGTCTTATATTCATGGATCACAAATATATTTTATAACTTATGTGCAATATGGAATATAAGACATGAGAGAGTGATAGGATGCGTTTTCTAAAATTGAAAGCTTTTGATATATGGATGAGTGTTTCGTAATGAATCTGCATTATCTCCACAGCTCGCTAACGGCGTGTAGTGCACTTAATTGGATATCAGAGCGAAGGTTTACACGTAGCACCCTTTTAATCGTTAAGACTTCTCGTGTTTCAGCGTGGACTGTGGAGCAAACGTGCCGATCCGATGAATAATCTCTGAATTGTTGATTGATGGGTGTATTGCAGGTTGATTTGTTTAAGGGTGGGGAATTACCTCAGTTGCTGTTAGTACATGAAGCTGAATTCCAGCAAAACTGAACGCAGCATTAAGCTTATAGGAGGAACTGTACCAGACAACAACTCAATCCATACAAATAAAACACATACAATACTTCAGATGTGTCAGTGAATGCAAGAGCTGTTCATTTGTGCCATTAATGTGTTCAAATTAAATTAAGATTATCCTATAACCTTAGGTTAAGTTATTTTTAAAACCTTAGGGGGTTGGGATGTTGATTTATAATCTATAAATTACAAAATTATAATGTGCTAGTGTATCTCTTTCTCTCAACGCATTTTTATTTTTATTTTAGCTGTTGATTTAGTATTTATAAATTGTAATAATAAAGCCTAATTTGCTAGTGTATGTTTATTCGCACACAACAAAATATTTTTTTTATACTTTTTATTATTAATGCCAGAAGGAAAGCATAAAAACAATGCCAAGGGTACAAGCGATAAAATAAAAATAATTCCATCCGTCTGCCTAAACGTTAAAGAGGATGTGACGTATTTGTTGAATCGTTTCCCACAGTTCTTCGCGTGCTTCAGCCAGTCAGCCATTTTCTGCAGTTAAGAGCGGAAGTCTTCGAGGAAGAATATCTTCATTTTCGCGCTTTTGCCAATCATTTAATACTTAAAAATGAGTGATGCCGAGGAGCCACAATTCGAGAGGAGGGTAAGCGATGTTTTCGTGTAAACCGTTCTGTCGTTTATTTCAAATTATTCTCTCTTTCTCTTCGCGCTAATGCTCGATTAGTGAACAGCTAACGTTAACTGCCGCTTTCTTTTGTTTACAATTTTAACCGAACAGATAGATCAGCTGATACATACGAATCGGTTAATAAGTCGTTAAACGTTAATATTATTTAAATTATTATTATTATTTAATATTTACTCACTTTAGGTCTTTACATAAGTTCATTACGATGTTGAATATCAAAGTAAATACGTTGCTGTGTAGAACATGGCATTTTTTTTACTAGCGTGTTTTTTTTGAATAACACTGTACAATTGTTGTGTTTTTAACAGCTGGTCCTCCAATGCTACAGTTGTAGCAGATATTTGTTAGGAAATTACTTTACAAGTGTTTAAACACGTGTTTGCTTTCACACAATAGTACTTTTGGTTTCTCTTTCCAGCCTTTCTGGTCTTTCCTCATTCTCTCTCTGTCTCTCTCTCTCTCTGTGTCTTACACCATATGATTATGTAACCAACAAAACATCTGTATTTCAAAAGGAGTAGTGAAATTTGAATGGTTCACTTTATTTTTTTTCTCCTCCTAAATTTCCCTTGATCTTAATTGCTCTGAATGTTCTTTTTTCATTAAGGTTATTGGTCGTGAAGGATTTGAAGAGTTAAGGCCAAGAATGTGGAAGAATATTCAAGATAAAAGAAGGCTTTTACAGAGAAAATGTTTACAGAGCAGACGGTTAAGTGGGAAGGGGAGAACAGAACGGAAGATCGGTCAGATAGAAGCACGCGTTATGTGTCTAAAGCAGAAAAAAGAAAAGAGGTTTCATATTGGGGTGAAGAAATGAAAAGGAGAGGAAAAATGAAAACTGAACAAATGAAGACCGAAGAATAAAATGCCTGAGAGAAAGGAATAGCGTATACTGAAAACAGAAGAATGAATGAGTCCGTAGGTTAAGTAAATGCAGAATTTGTGTTCCAAGTGTCTTTCTAATCTCTTCTTGATGATCATTTGCATGATTGTAGCTTGACTGTGGTGATTCGGCTAAAGAACAAGCATCACAAGGACCTGTGATGACTTTGTAGCCTTTGTAAACGTATCGATAACGTTATTAACTTTTTTTGTTGTTGTTTTTTATTCCATGATATAATTTAATTAATTCCAACACTTTCCTCCACAGCTGTAGTAAAGTGTATGTTTGGATTTCTGCAATCATGTATGTGGTGTGAGTGTGTAGGTTTGCAATATTATAACACATTTCTGTGATGTTAGGAATCCCGCTCGCCGTCCAAATCGGAGCGGGGGAGTCCTGTACAACCCAAGACGGAGAGCAGGTCTGGCACTCCCAGCCCTTCCCGAGCGTCCAAACGCTCTGAATCCAGGTCCCGCTCCAAGTCCAGGTCAGTTCATACATCAGCTGAATGTTGTGCAGCCATCTTCTTTGTTTAATTGGTGTATCTCACTCTGTGTTTGCTTCTTTTTAGGTCTCGCTCTCATCGCCATTCAAATCGCCGCTACAGCCGCTCCCGGTCCCGGTCTCACTCCCACCGGAAGAAGTCTCGTTCTCGCTCCTACAGCCCTGAGTACCGACGCAAACGGAGCCAGAGCGCATCGCCCTCGTCTAACCGCCGCAGACACACTGGCAGTCGGGTGAGCATCATGGGATAGAAGTTTACGTTCAGAGGGACCACAACTATAGTTGCTGTTAAAAATATAGTTCGCTTAGACATTAAATTGCCATCATATCATTGCAAACCCGTATTATAATTAATTGTATTTATTTCAATAAATGGCAGCATACAGCAGTGGTTCATAGACTTCGCGAACTTCAGTAATGACTTCAAATAATTGAATTTAATAAAGTATTAATGCATTAAACTCTAAAATATCTATTATAATAATAAATACAATAATATTCTTTTCCTCCATAATAAAGATTAAGTGTAGGGAAAAAAAGGTACCTAACTGTCACTTGGCTGATATATATCTGTATGATATGATATCTTTTCAAGTTATAATTATGTACCATTTGGGGGTGAATAAGAATCAAAGGTGTACTTTTTTAGACTTTGTACTTGAGGGATTGTACTGACAGATTTGTAGCTTTTTTTTACACTCGCTTAGCTTTAGATTAAGAACATGTTATTAAAGCAATGTTTTTACTTCTAGTCTTAAAGGTGTCTTTCTGTTTTGTACAAAATGCATACGAACCCCCATCACAGCCTCACGGGCACAAGCATGACTGTTTAATAACCCCTTTCATTCCTTCTTATTACATCAACAGAGCTCATACAGCCATGACTCCAAAAAAGACTCGCACAGTCAAGGTGACGCCAGGGTATGTGGACCTTTCTTAACCTTTTGAATATTGCTGCATCATCTCTGTTGAAGGGTGTAACAATAAACACAGGAACCTAGACTGGTTATTACATACAAAAGGAATATTGAGCTGCTTTCCATCACGTCCAGTAATTATTTAATGTCGTTGCTTGTTAATATTTTCTATGGTATGAACTTTGAAGGTTCACAATAGGAGGTGAATTACAATATGATATGATCATGTAAATGTAATGTATGATCAATGATAATAACTGTTTCCGCGCAGTTCAATGGTGTTAAAGCAGAATTTTAATCGCACAGTGAGTTTTTTTTGTTTGGTTGTTGCTCAATCTTTTGTCATGTGCTGACACCTCTGTTCCTTTTACAGGCCAATCCAGACCCGAACACGTGTCTGGGTGTGTTTGGTCTCAGTCTGTACACAACAGAGCGAGACCTGAGAGAGGTCTTCTCGCGTTACGGCCCTTTGGCCGGTGTCAATGTTGTCTACGACCAGCGAACGGGACGCTCTCGTGGTTTTGCCTTCGTTTACTTTGAGCACATCGATGATTCCAAAGAGGTACATCCCTAGCTGGAAATGACCTGTTAACACAGGTTCACGGTCTAAGCGGTTTAGTGAATTACTTAACAGCAGCTTAAGGACAATTGTGGATTACTTGTTTGTAATCTAGAGAATTGATTTGTATCTGGAAATATCAGGCTATTTGTGAACTTTTTATTTTTTTCTGTATATAAACAGTCCTGAAAATCACAAATTGCCATGTGTGTGTTTATATATTGCACTCATGTCAAGTAAAACTTGCTTGAATGCAGTAGTTATGTCCATTATGTGAGTGAATGTTCAATATATTAGTTATATTCACATCAGTCTGAATGAACAATTTAAGACAAACAGGATCTTTTATGGTCTATAAAACAAAAAGGTCATACAAGTTTGGAATGGCATGAGTAAATAACAGATCACTTCAATTTTAACCATTCCCCCCCAGATCTTCATTGACCTCTCAAATGTTATTATATCCTGTCTAAACAGACTGTTTATCCCTCACTGCAGGCAATGGAGCGGGCTAATGGCATGGAGCTGGATGGAAGACGCATCAGGGTGGATTATTCCATCACCAAACGTCCACACACACCCACACCAGGCATCTACATGGGTCGGCCCACACAGTGAGTATTGTGCAGGCTAAAAAATCCATTCTGACAAATTGTATGGGTGGTTCGTATTAACACTTCAAATGTGACTCTTTTAGTAACGGAGGTGGGAGCAGCAGCAGCGGTGGTGGTGGCGGGGGCGGCGGCCGGAGACGAGACTCGTATTACGACCGAGGCTATGACCGATACGATCGTTACGACGAGTATGACTACAGATACAGGTAACTTTGAATATTTACTTTAAACATTTCTGCTGTTTCTATGAAGGTGGTTATAAATTCTGATCCCTTCTTCTCTTTTCCAGCAGGAGGCGCTCTCCGTCACCTTATTACAGCCGGTATAGGTCTCGCTCAAGATCTCGCTCATACAGCCCACGTGAGTGGATTTAAAAGCCTTGAACAATCTGAATTTTCCACATATGCCCAAATGCATGCCTGCTTGATAAGCCACAGCTTCTAGAGTGCATTACTCACGAAATCCCATTATTCACCCGTTTGCCCACTGAATCATGTACATGTGATGGACATTATAATTGTAGACTCATTCTAATAGAACGTTTGTTTTGCAGGACGATACTAAGAAGATCCTGAAGACTTCTTTCTTCTTGCCTGTTTGTGTCGAGCTATACATTTATAAAGACATTAAACTCACTGTACTAGAGAAAGATTTGTTTAATTAATGTCTTTCTTTGTAGACTTCCCAGTATGTAAGGTTTGAGGAGATCATCATTACTGTCATCATGGAGTTTTGTGTGAGGGTTTTTTTTTTTTTTTTAGGTTTTTTTGGGGGTAGTGTGCTTGTATGGTGAGAGTTTTCTTATGTACTTGGCATCTTTTAGTAGGGATGTATGTGGTAGTGAGTGTGAGAGTTGCTGTACATCTGAGGCAGAGCATCATGTGCTTGAGAAAGCAGGCTGAGATTGCCTCTTGTTTATCTGTGACAAAATACTTTTATTTTCAGGATTGTGTTGCTTTGTTTCTTTCTTAAGAAATAAAGAACTTCAAATAAATGTGGATTTTTTTTATTTTTTTCATATTTACACTTTGATGTGCTACTTAATGCTCTTCAAAGCTGGAAATACCACCTTTTTTTCCCAGTGATGTATTATAAATAAATTAATGTCGACTTGCCTTAAAATGTTAAATTTTAAAAACTACAGACAAAAATTTGGGAATATAATGTATTGCTAATATAGTTGTGCAGTGTTTATTCCAGCAAGTAATTAAAGTTTAATGTCTGACAAGTGTGGTTAAATCACAGCTGTTTTATAAAATGGTTTTAAACTTTAAAATTCCAATATTGTCCAATATCTAAAATGCAATAATTGGGTCATAATCATTAATTATAATTCCAGGTGAAAAGAAGAACATTGATCATTTGCACTGCTATTGGCATGTTACAAAAAATGTGAACAAGATGTCTTTTAAAAAAATTAAGATTTAAGAAAAAAAAGTTAAAGAAATCATTTGTACAGTACAATAAATGGCAATAACAATTTCATCATTAAAAAATGTTTTAGCATTTTTTGAACATCACTAATAATAAATAAACCGAGTAAAATAATACAAGTTCTCTTCAAAGTTAAACGTTCCACAAAAGACAAACTGAAACAATACCTGACCTGAGGAGGCTACAAAAAACAACCATATACATGGGTTCAATGCATCTGCTGGCATTGTTCAGTTAATATTCAAAGAGAAATTGTATGCTCAATATTTCACTAGCATTTGTAGTCAATTTTCAATAAACATTACACTGTGTAACATTCAATTTGTAAAAAATGCCAAGATGCATGAATTCAAATACATGCATGCTTAAGTGTACTGCTGATCTTGAGATTTGTTAAGAGGCTTCACAGGATCTCACGAGAAGCTTTCATTATGAATCTGTAAGGGTGTATAAAGTCATCCATATCAAACAACCGGAAAAGCACAGAAGCTACTCTATTAGAGCAGTGTGGAGCACTTGGCTACATTAGACTGTCGGCCATATTGTTTTCACTTATTCAGGCGTTTCAGATTAGTGGAGTGGAAGAGGAAGGAAGTCCTGAGACAAGACCATTGCTTAGATTTCACTCCCTAACGTGGAAAGGAAGTGACATGGGGCCAACACTTCTAAAATGTACTTTTGAATATACATGTCAAAATTTGCAAGCCAGTCTTCAGAGACTATAAAACAGACTCAAGTTGCTTACTGCCTTGTCATTGAAATATAATAATTGTGTTACTTTTCATTAAAAATACATCAGCTGTCGGTGCACTGCTCTAATATAATAATAACAAATATACTTTATCACATCAAATTTAGATATTTTTCTGATTATTTAAGACTTTATTCTTTTGTTGTGCTGTGGTGCAGTTAATAAATATTAAATTTGCTTAAATGTACACATGCCACGTGTAGCTTCTTTGAAAATAATAGAAATCTTAACACTGTGCATTTCTTTGTTCACTTTTTGAAATATGCAAACTTTAAACAATTAAATATGCAGTAATCAGAAACTAAAACAAACCCAGATGTCGTGAAAAAAGACTCAGTTTCACACTGAATAAGTCAAATATTTAAGTCACACTATTTGTGTACAACATCTTCATTTGTTTCTGGTTCTGCTATTTTTATGACCATCTCAGCAATTAAAATGAAAGTTGGGATTCACCTTGTATTTTCTTCAACGCACATTATTGCCACCTATAAATATATCCAATCAGTGTACAAATGTAAAAATGAACTAAATGAATTTCTACATCAAAAACAGTAAATACCAATTATTTCTAATGGACATGAGAATATTAGAGCACACTATATGACCTCCTATGATTACCACACCTAATAAAACAGAAAAAAACATATTTCTGAATTAACTTGAAATGCTAAACTCTGGCCTTAAATTAAAATCACTCAAAATATCACATTTTATTCCTATTCTTGTACTTCACAAAAATTATTCCCAGAAACCAAGGACATTCTAAATGCCACTGTAGGCTACTAAACAATGTATTTTTATTTAGCTGTGTCACAACTTCATCTAGATTTGTTTTGTTTGAGACAATATATATATATATATATATATATATATACACTTGTTTTACAGATCTGTTAAGATATAAGACGTTAAGCAATCAACTCTAATCAAAGTTTTTTGTTTTAAATGTTTTAACATTTCAATCCTCTGTTCGTTCGCTTACAAAGAGGCCCTGATATAGTTTGCAGTGCTTGGGTTTTTGAGGCACACAGTCAAAGGTCAGGCCTACCTCGTCACACAGGTTACGCTAGCCTCTTGTTGTTCTTAAAATGATTTGAGACAAATATTTGTATATCTCAATTTTGTTTTCAGCTCAGTATAGCCAATTTTAACAAATACTCAGATTACAAGGAGAAACTTATATACGCCATGGCCTACAAATAACACATGCAGGCAAAGGTTTGTTCATGTTTTGCTTTATTTGTTTGCTTTTTTGTAGGACCAGCACAATCATAATCATCTGTTCATAATTCCTTAAATGCAAGTATTACAAAATAAGTAAATATGTAAAACTTTACATAGTGTAAAGCACAACAATAATACAAATCTCCAATAACGTAATTTAAAATTTTACATTTGAGCTTTCATAGTCAAAAACATTCTTAAAAACAGTATAAAGTGAACCTAAACAAGTAGACTAATACTCAACACATTCCTTAGGATAATATTAGTAACCTAAAGAAGTTTGTTGCATGTAATATTCAAGCAAATAAATGAACTATATGAGCTCTTTGACATAAACACAGGAAACAGGTTAGAAACAAAAAAACGACTGGAAGATGTGAATCAGTACCGCCATTTTCTGTAAGAACACGGTGGTTAATACAGCCAAGAACATAAACATCGACAAAACCGTCAAAAAATATATATCCTTCAAACATAATCAACAGAAAAGTAGTCGGTATCCAACAATTTGCTGCTTCAAAAAACAACGTTCACACTAAACAAAGCTGGTTGCTACAATGTTGCACAAAACTTTGAAAGTTTATGAAAGCATATTTTCGCCTAAACAAATGTTCCATACATTCGCTGAACAGGGAGCATACGCTAAAAACACTATTCACTACTACTACTATTCTACTATTCAACTTACATCGTGCTTAATTCCTGTGTTCTCCAACGAAAGCAGCAGATTTTGCTTTTGTCTGTAGGCTATATAATATATAGGCTGCGTTCAGACCGTGTTTGAGTCACTGTTTGAGTCCCTAACTCGAATTAAACGGCAAATTATCCCAGTGCTTTTAAGCAAAGCTCTTATATATTTTGTCTAACCGACTTACTACCCTCAACCCTACACAAACATTGTTTTCCTATAGAAAACTCTCAGACGGGAGGAGCAACGGGTCGCATTCCTTTCCCATAACATGCATTTAAAGCAACCTCCTTTATTCTGCATGAATATAGGTGGACGCAGAGTCTACAAAGTGCGCATTCGTTATCAGTCTATACAAACGTTTACAAACGTTAGGCTATAGGAAATGGACGGACGGTGCAAAAGCGGGGCAATGGAATGAAAATGAGCTTCCGATCTGACCAACGAGTTAGGGGAGGAGAATCCCCACATGTGTGCTAGACAAAAGGACTGGGTATCTAAAGGCACTGCGTAAACTGTAAAGAAACATCCAAGTTTGGAGAATCAGAAAATTTTCAATATGTAACACATGGCATGCCTCGAAATACCTCTTGAAAACGAAGTCTTCTGTATTTTCTTCCTCTGTGCATGTCTTTTACCTTTTAAACTCAAGGAGAAGGAAAATATGTGCATAATACGTTCCGGTTTCTAATTTTGTAACTGTAGTAATTCTACCCCATTAGTAGTCTTTTTTTCGCGCCTGGATTTGTACTGTAGAGCTGTGGATGAAAACCAATGAATGAACAGTCGACGCAGCAGTCAGCGAGAGTAGTAAAGCAGAAAGGAGCTGCGCTCTCATTGGTCTCCTGTTCGACCAATAGGAGCGCGTCATGTGCGTGCCATTCTACAGTAGTATTTCAGTTGCGCGAGCTATACTACTGGCATTCAGGCCCATGCACTCTGACTTAACACAATAACACATTGGGAAATCAGATCTTGTTACTTATCACACTTTCAGCTGCCAATTAAAGGTAATATCTGACAGTAAAAACGCTAGGTCTGTTCATTTAAAAAAACATCTTAATTAGGATTTCAGGGCTCTTCGTACAAATGATTTTAAAGGAGCAACGTGGCAGTTTTACTGCTAATATAAAACAAAACATGAAGTATAGCTTACTTTAGTGTATGTGTTAAAAAAGCTAAATAAATATTGGTAAGGCAGATTCTGGGATTAAGAGAGAAACCAGCCATTGCTTGTGTCATAAAATATTGTTTTGGAAAGATGGGCATGTGGAAAAAATAAAATAAATAAAGTTAAATTAATTAAATTATATGCAAATTAACGTGTATGATACAAGATTATGCTAGTCATATCAAACAAGTGCTAAACTAATTTAAAACCTTCATCACTATATAGCAAAAGATGCAGGACATTGCCAGTTTATTTTAAATATTAATTCTGCATGCTTGTATTTGCTATTTGTTATAGAAACGTGTAGGCTAAAAATGCATCAGCATGATTGTCTTTGATTCAAATTAATGTGTGGGCTTCTTTGGGGCGCTATTTTAGAAATATTTCTCATTTAATTTAAACGCCAGGTATCCTACCAATTACTTAAATTCAGCCAAATGAAATTAGTGGTTATATAAATATAAACAGAAAAAGTTGTGACGTGGTCTGATGTAAGGTACGTGTCCTATTGTGTGCAGGAAAGACATTGTATTGTTCGGAACAACCCCCAAAGCAGTGCAGCATATCTCGCGGATTCTGCTAAGGGCGTAAAATCCGAATTCGTCCCAATTATCTCAAATCTGCCGAACGTGTCATATCTAAGTTGAGATGCAAATATTTCAGAACTTGAATATTTATACAAATCTGACTTTAGAGGCGTACAGTCAAATGTTTTAAAAGAAAACCAGCTCGACCTATGTGTGCATGTGACAGAAAAAAAGGGGGAGAGAGAAAGAGACGCATAAGGGCGTGGGCCCTGCGTAAATGTCTCCGCTTTACGTGGAAGCGCGAGCGATTTGCAGGCCGCGCATTCAGATATTATTCAACTCCAGTCGTTTTCTGTGGAACAGTGAAAGAAATGTGGCGAATTTTCGGGGAAGAAGTCTAAAGTATTGCATGAATCAACACACAGGCCTATGATCTCCTTCCCGCTGTGCCAGAAGGAGGCCCGCCTTAACCACTCGCCATTATGACTTTTCTATGTTCCGCATGGCCCTCCCCTTTCTTTAGGCACCGGAAGTGTATAATTCGCTTTGCTCAATCTGGATAGGTCACGTTACACTAAGCCACAGTTGTCAAAAACTGTAAGAATGTATAGTTAAGATTAAAGTAACACAATATGCATCTGTGTAAATGATTATACGTGTAGGATTTTTCTTCGTGAACTGTGAGATTGCATGTGGTCTCAATTGTTTAGAGGTTTGCTATACCTGCACGGCATGTATGTCACACAATGTATAGAAAATAGTGTACAGAAATAGCGTAGATGGTGTATGAATGGCAGACCCTCCCCCTAGTCCCACCATAAGCTCAGATAAAGCTTCAGCCCTGGTGGAGAGCGTTGTGAGGCGAGCGAGCGTGCGTGCAACGCCTATTTACAACTCCACCAACAACCAATAAGAGCGCAGAACGGCATTAGTAGAGAAAAGTCCACTGAACTGAATTTCTATGTACGGCTAGCTTTTTGCACGGGATCCCTGCAAATGAACGTAGAACGGCTTCACCCTCCCTCTCTCTTGCTCTCCCTCCCTCTCCATCTCTCTCTCTCTTTCTCTATCTGTCCCCACCCCAGTCATCCCTGTGCCATTTTCCCCCAATCCGACACTTAATTGAGCAACCGGGACACCTCACGTGCAGGACTGATTTGTAGTTTGAACACGTGGCTCATTGAAAAAGGCAGAAGAACTTAGTTTTTTTTTGAGTGTGTGTTTGTTTCCCGTTCTCTCGATGTTATTAAGAGGCGGCGCCTACACAAACGTGTGTGACAATTTAGTCGCATCGCCAAAGAATAAAGAAACTTTCTCTATTTTCCTCCAGGCTCTTGCCTCGCAGAGGTGACGGAATAAATAATTCAGCGCGTTTAAATCAAGAGGAAACGCGAGTGCGCGCAAGCACTCGTCCATCAAATATCTCAGTAGCTTGGAGTGATTGGGAGAACACTCCCAGACCCTCCGCTGAGCGACAGTGCGGTTCTCTCTCTCCAAACACTGCCCATCCGAGCGACGCGATAAAGGGCTGCCCCTCTGCAACACGGTCGCTCTTTTCCGTATACAACAAAATGAATAAGCTCTACATCGGGAACGTGAGCGAGCAGGCGAGCGCGCTGGACTTGGAAAGTATCTTTGAGCAGTGGAAGATACCTTTCAGTGCACCCTTTCTCGTAAAAAGTGGCTACGCGTTTGTGGATTGCCCCGACGAAAAGGTAGCGATGAGGGCCATTGACACTCTTTCAGGTGAGACTTCTGCGCGTATGTGATTTTATCCGCCCTCGAAATGAATTACAATGCACATGCAACGGTCGCGTTTAACAATTAAACGTCTATGCAACGCAGGGATGTGTTCGTACGCTGAGCAAGTGTAGACTATTCACTTTCAGTTTTTTTTAAACCCCGGGCTTTACTCGCCGAGGACGCCAAGTCTCGCTTTAGTATCAAAATAACAGAACAGCGACTGTCCATCAAAGTTGCAGCGAAAGGTGAAATAATGTGTTTAACAACTCGATCCAAGCGGCGAGTGGCTGCACGTACTATTTATTTGAATTAAAATGCTACTGGCTTTTAAACGCATCTCGTAGCCAGTGGAGCACTTTCTGGAAGTGAATTAAAGTGTTACACGGAGCTGGTGGTTTTGCGCACTTTGCCATTGTTAAAATGTATCACTTTTATCGCTGTAATTACGCGCTCTGGAACACCAGGTGGTTGGGTTCCATTGGTGGCTTGTAGGCCTTTCGACTACTCCCTTGTCTCCACGGTATGGGTTGATTATGTTTGGAATTACTGTAAATTGTGTAAAGGCTGCAATATTTGCCTTAAAGAGACCGTATAAGTCAGTGGACGCTTTCGTGATTTTCTTAAACAAGTCAGTGTCACGCTGCTCGAAGCTGAGGCCTGCGCGCAAGCGTGGGGGCAAATTTGTCTTCCATGTTTAACCTCTGGGAAATTTTGTATGCATGATATATATATATATATATATTTTTTTTAAACTTAAACTAATTTTGTTTTAGGTAGTCATAAAGATTTTCTTGAAATCGTACATGTCAGTGTAGTTTCTGTACACTGTAAATTATTATTATTTTTTGCACTTTCGTACATTGTGAACACATAATAGACATTTGGTTTGAAATCAAAATGTGACTTATTAAAATACAATTAATATTTTTCAGGGAAAGTAGAACTCCACGGAAAAGTCTTAGAAGTGGAGCACTCTGTCCCTAAACGACAAAGGTAAGATTCATTTGTAAATTTCGCAATACCATCAAAAAAATGGCAAAGTCCACGTTTTTGTTTTTAATTTCTATCACTTAATATTTTTTCCTGACAAGCCCTGATTTTAAATCGGGCGTCTTGTTGTTTTAATCTTAGAAATGGCTCTCATTTGATTTGTAGTCTATTATGTTCATATGATCCATCAAACTGCGTGCGAAATTCAAGCTTAGGGTGGTGACGGTGTTTTATGTACCTGCTTTAAACGTAAATCCACAGACGTGTTTAGAAGCAAAAAAAAAGGTGTATGCCACTGATTGAACCTCTATGTCAGCGTGCGGAATGTGGGTTTTTGTAATACATCTGAGGCCCTTGATATGCTGAGTTCACATATTATTGGGCCTATAGGCCTTGACAAAACGTAGCAAGAAACGCAGCAGAGGTGTGCAAAGTGAGAACGCAAACGTCGTAAATGGGACCTCACGTTGCACATGGATGTGCATTTATGAAGCCATGCTTGCTGTGGCGTCCATTTAAGAAGAAACTACTATTCAGTCATGCCCGCTCAGTGCTTCCGCCCCCTCTTTCCCCTCCTCGAGCTGCTCAGGCACGAGATGGACTCCTTAGCGCGCGTGGACTGCCAGGGTCGAGGTCTTGTCACGAAAACCGGTTTGTGGGTTCACAGCAACTGTAACGACTAGACGTGGTGTAAGCCACAAAGCACTGTTTACCAACCGTGTGCGAGTGGGTTGCTGTTTTATTGTAATAATTAAGTTGACGTAACGACTACATGTATATAATGAATATTCGCCATAATTCGACTTTACGACTGGCTTACGTGCATGCAAGCAGTTTATTAATTCCTCTGCGTCCTGTATTTTTAATTTTATCCATAGCTAGCGGAAAATATTATTAGTGAGTTCTCAGACACAATAACACAGGTTTGCACGCGGGTTTTAGGGTTGCTTTTACTTAAACACGATACATTGAAGTATTTAGCGCGTTTAATTTAAATTTATGCTACGTAGTGTTTGGGATCTGTTTATTTTGATTAAAGTCGGCCTGTATTTTTATTTTTTTAATTCGTAATGGTCAAACATGTTGAGGTTAGTTCAATTATAAGGTGATTTTTGATAGGCCAGCTGGTCTTTTTAAGCTGACATGACATTAATTGAACAGTTTATTTAATTTGTATAGATTATACAGTGTATCAAAAACAATGGCTTCATACTGAGATTGTATATTTGTGGAAACGTATAATTTAAGTGTAGAATATTTTTTTTGTGTGTGCATATGTTGCACATATGGAATAAATGTTGATAGGAGCAGGTCAGAGGTTGTGTATGTAAAGCTGGTTTGAACTGCAAGCCAATGAGAGCGAAGTATGGTGAAATGCATGATGGGAGTGATCTTGCATTCTATCATATGAGTCTCAATTTAGGCCCTGCCCACCTTCACACACACACACAAAAAACATGAAAGTTGGGTAAAGTTTGGCCTCTTGAGTGTGTGTGTGTGTGTGTGTGTACCAAGGGGTGGTGTGCATTTTATGGAGCCGTTTTCTGAAAGCTTTAGTTTGGTCAGGGTGTGTACAAGGCTGTGTGGACACAGGACCTACTATAATTATGTATAAATATTCACATTATCGTTTACATTAACCTGCATTAATGCATATTTATTTTTTCATTTTTAATGATTGTACAAGGTAGCATAGTTCAGATGCTTAATGCATTAAAACACGTTAATTGTGACATTGTTCTTCAACCAGGCTTGTGTGTGCACTGAGCGGAGCCTACATGGGCAGCCCATTGGCCTTGTAGAAGTTTCGCTTCATACGCCATTTTTCATTCTCAGTGCTAGCTTCCTCGATTACTAGCGTAGCCGTTTTTGCTCAGAGCTTGCGCTGTATGTGTGTATGCACATGTGTGGCTTAAAGGGGGGCCCCAACTGCTAGAAGAGAGTGTGGGAAAAGGGTCTTCAGCTAGGACAGACTCTCTGTGTGAGGGGAGAAGTCGGAACCTTTGTGTGGACAGTTGGTTTTATTAAATACATTAACATAAATAAATTGTATTTAATATTGCAGGGTTGCTAGCTTTGTTTTAAATATTTATGCATTTTTTTCCCCAAAAAATTATTTTTTCAACTCATAACAATTTCTACGGTTGCAATCTGTAAAAAAATAATAGATAGATATTTTGCATTTGATTTTGTTTGATTAAAATATCCCCCCTTTTTTATTTTATTTTATTTTATTTTTTTTTATTTTTTTTAAGTGTGGTGCATCACTTTCAGCCTAAATTAGTGTCAATTATATTTTTCAATTGGTTTTTCTGTGTGCTTGTATCCTGGACAAATTTAACCTTAGGGTTTTTTGTGTGTGTTTTCAAGTTAAGCAATATATACCCTTTTTTTTTTTAAAAAAAGTTTATTATTTGGTGGTAATTTTCTACCTGTAGATATAATATTGTTCTTAACTTGTTCATTAATATAAACTTTGGCTCTCCATTTTGTTTTTGTTTTACTCTAAAACTAAATATTCAAGTATCTTGATTCAGACCAAGTTGTAAGTTCTCGTGCCGGAGTCACTGGCTTGTGAATTAAAACGTTCGGCCGTGTTTCCTGGTGGTTCCAGGAATGTTTGTGGTGGGAAGTCTCCCCTAACCACCCTATTGTCCTATGTATGTTCATACACGCGTTCACACACACAGAGACAGTTATGTTGCATGTCCGTTGGATTTTAAAGTAAATTGAAGATGCCCTGAACTTCCGTTACGTCACAACCAAACCCCCACCCCTTTTCCCTTTCTTGTCTGTAGGCTAAACCGTTACCATGGTAACCAGACCCCACCCCCCGGGGCAGAGAGAGTTTCTGTTACCCTGAAATGGGGCACTAACACCCCACCCCCGTTCTAACCACACACACATATGTGTGTGTACACACACACACACACACATTCCCCTCTTGCTCCTATAGCTTAATCTGCTGTAGGAGAACATTCCATATTGCATTCCCACCGGCATGCAGACCAGGGCTGGAAAAGCACACCAATCCCACCAAATTCCTCAAAAGAAAAGGGAAGTTTTAAGTTCGTACGCAAAACCTGAAATGTCATACGGCTGTAATTTTATATAAGGTTGGTTGCAAAAAACAAACAAAAACCTGTAAAGGCTTTCCAAGTGACTTATTTTAATGGTTAAGTAGCTTTTGGTGTTTGTCGCTTTAATTTATTTTAAGTCCCTTCCCCCGGTGCATACACCTATAGATGCTTGGCCTTGCTTTTTTTTTATTTATTTATTTTTTTTTTCTCGCATATGTCTCTCTGATCATTCAGCTGAGTGCTAATGTGTTCTTTATTAGCTTTGTGCCTTTTTAGTAGATTTGATACGCTTGTGTGTGTGTGTGTAAGCTAAGCTAAATTGTTTCCATTATATGTTGAATGTGTGCATTGCTGTTTTAGGTTATGTAGTTCGGTCAGCTTTTGCCACAGTGGATTTTTAGTGAAGCTTAGACAACTCATATTCTGTAGTGTCACTCACAACCCTTAATTTAAAGTTCAAAATTGTTTATAATTAAACGGTTTTCCCATGTTTTCTCTAAGGGAGCTGCTCGCTGTTAAAAATCAGTATAAGCGCTATGCTACCTGTGGTATATTTGACGTCATAAACACGCTGGAGAAAACGCGTCCAGGAGATGTGGTGATGCATTTTGATAATTCCTAAGATGACTCCAAGTGATTGTTCTCCTCTTGACATCTACACTCTTCCTGAGTGCAAACGTCCCTCACAGCATGTAGAACTTCAGTTTCATCTCCAGGCCTTACTCTATATAGCATTACATTGCTAGGATTGACTTGTGTGGCTTATTTATTTTAAAACATGCTTTTAATTCTGAGAATGAATAGAGTGAGTGAGTATTTTACTGACCTTGTTTTTAATTTCTGGGCAAAACTGTGCTTTATTTTAATTGGGTCAATATGTTGCCAACATTAAAAAAAGTATACATGTTATTTGTGTGCACATGCAATGAAGCAACATGCTTTTGTTTGACTGTTTGCTTCTGAAGTTAGTAGCTACAAAGTCCTGAAATGGGAGAGCAAAATGTTTGAGATGGCAATGTAGTGTTGATTTGCTGTTTAAATTTGCTCCTGCGCAATTCACAAAACATGCCCCATAGCCACTATTTTTTTTTTTTTTTTTTTTTTTTTTAATGCCCAAAAAAAATCAGTTTAAGTATTTCTAAAATCCTAGCAGTATCTTTGCTGCAGACCGTTATGTTAATCAAAAATATCCATCTGTTTTTCCTACTGACATAATCAAAACTACTTTGTTTTTGGAGGTTTGCTGTCTTTTAGGGAGGTAAAAACCAATTTGTTTTAACAATACAGTATATACAGGTCATGCATTGATGTTATAAAGCACTGAGGTCTGATGATGCACGCTGATTTCCTGAAGCACGTATGTGTGTCAGTGTCCATTACTCAATTATAGTAGTGTGCTACAAGTCTATTATTGCTTACTAGTTAGCCTTCAATCTATGTAAAAGTGTGTGTGTGGGTGAGTGTGTCTACCTGTTCAGGTAGAGGCATGTTTGTTCTCATGTCCTCTGTACATTCTGTTCTTGTTAATTTTAGTGTGTAAATACGCAAATATACAGAGCGTGAACTTTGGAGTCGTGTAAAGTCAAGTGGGCAGTTATAGATCTTTCACAATCGCTGCACCAAAACATACACATTAAGAAACCTATGTTAAAAATAAAAGATCCGGTCTATAAAAGCAGAATCACTGTTAAAATTAATTTTACAGTGCAAAATGGCATATTTACAGACTCTGTATAAATCTGGATGAAGCTGATAATACTGCCGTTTACTTTTTCTAATTGAATCTGAAGCAGAGATTGTATCAAGGGTTAGTTATTGGCCTTTCGAAAACTCTGTAATAAGTAACATCTATATCTCTTTGGCTGATTTATTTATTATTTTCAACATTGAATGATTCATTTGTGCCGTTTACATTGGGATTGTAGCCATTAAGTTGGCTTATTTGTACTCGTCGTGATGTAAACATTAAATGCTTTGTCTGGGTTCCTGTCATTCGTTGACAAATTAGAGTTGATTCATAATTTGTTTAATTTTAGTTTTGTTCTGACGTGTTGCTTTTGTAGACATCAGTGTAGAATTATGAATTTGTAGTAATAAAAGCATCACCTGTGTGGTATGACTGTTTGAACTGAATCTTTCAGTCATACAAAACCCCTTGAAGTTGACTGTACGTTTATCACATTATCTATGTGTCAGCATTTGTGAAATCAGGGGACGTGGCAATATGCCAAACATTTTCGACATAATGACATCTTGTATATTCGGGTTTTATCTGTCTGCTAGATATGCAAAATCAGTCTTGCATCTACAAGTGGAGGTTAATTGGCGCACATCTGGGGTTGGTCACGTACATGCGTGCTTAAAATCGCCAGTGTTTCCGCTCTCTTTGGGTTGTTTGAATGTTAGATACGAGTTGAGTTCACAAGGTATTTGACAGCTAACATGTATACAAGGGAAAAACTTTAAAGTTTTATAGATTTGACTTCATTTGGGATTTTTTTTTTTTTTTTTTTGAAAAGCTGAGGCCTTTTTTAAATGATGCTTGATAAGATTCCAAGGTGAAGTGGACTTTGAGTTTTAAAGCAAGCCGCTGTCAAAAAAGCCTCTGAAATGACCCTAGCCTCTTCTCCCTAGTTGAACGGGTTAATTTTCCCTCTTTCTGTGGTTGTAAATTGCTTGGAAATGTACACTATGTATGTTAATAATGCTGATATGTACACTTAATTAGTTGGACTTTCTCCTTGTACCTGATTACCTCAAGTAAAGTTCCATAAACATTATGTGCAGCTTTCTTGTGTCAGTTATTTTTAAGAGATGTACTGATTGCAGTTTTTTCGTGGCCGATCCCAATTTTATTTATTTTTATAAGTGTGACCTATAATACAGATTTTCTTTGTAAGAACTGTAATTGACAGCATATATAATACCCCCCCCCCCTTTATTTTATTTATTTATTTTGTTTTAGAAATTACATTACAGTTCTCACAACTCTACAAATAGTTCTCTGTGAATGAAAAGTGGCAGAAATGAGTTCTGAGAATCTGGGTGTCATTTCCCACTGTTTATAAATCTGCATTTTTGTTATTTAAATATATCATATGTCATAAATATGTCATATTTCACACAAAATTCTTACATTTTGTTTCAGTTAACTCCGGTAGAATAATAAACTGTTGGTTGCTACCATTTAAAAAAAATAAAAAAATTAAAAAATTTAAAAAAAATTAAAAAATATATATTTTGTAAGATATTGTTCATGCACTAACTGTTGGGTAAAAATGAAAGTATGATTTTAAATATGAACCAATTCACTATGACTGTGTTAATGAGTCATTCAGAAATTGATTCTAGCAATTAATTTAAAAGGCAAATTCATCAGGGCAAGTGATTGTATGAATGGGTTTCTGAGTCATTGACTCAATCGTTTAGTTCTAAAACATTGATTCATTCAGTAACAGATCACTGTGTGTTGTTCTTTGCTATGGATGTGGTTGGAACTCAATTTTGACTTATTAAAGTACTACTGTATAAAATGTAGAATTGCAATATTGCTGATATTTATGCATATAGTCCTGTTAAAGATGAAGTTCACAAAGGTATCAGTATTACAGTGTAGTGTAGTCCTCACACCAGCTATGACAAATGCCCAGAGAAACAATATAGTTGGTATCACTTTTAGATCTTCTCTCCAGCGGATCAACGATAAAACAGACACCCACCCAATAAGAATCAGTCCTGCTATAGTGAGCTTGAGAATTTCAGGTGGCAGATGAGCATGTGCTGAGAATAATCAGAAGATATCATTTGCTGGTGTGGATGCTAAAATCATGATCATAGTCATGACAGTTTTTATTCTTTTTTGTGAACGGGGCTTTAATAGTCTTCACTCACGTCGCTGACATGTTTACATCAAAACTGACCGGTTCAAAAATGCCACGATGTGAGCGTAAAAAGGGCAAAATTGGCTGATTCTGGTGCTTGGCCAGCCAATTGGTGCATCTTTAATTATCTTGATTTATAAACCCCCATTTCAGTTAGGCTCATGGGTGCTATTAGTGGACTGGGTTTGGTACCCTGACTCAGAATACAAATCCCAGCTTGTTTGCTCCTGTTGATAAACCTGGTACAGTTTTATTTTTTATTTCTCAAAATCACTAGTTTGAGTCCTTGTCTGGTGAATTGATTATTTGCTAATATTCCCCATAACTGGTTCTTTTCTCTGCAAATAGGCCTGCTTGTACTATATGATAAAGTCCTTTCTTTTGGAAGTGTGTAACTAATGCATGTAATTGCACAACACTGGTTTTTAAAGGTCTATATATTAAAATCTGCACTGCCTATTGGGGATATTTGTAGCTTAAGCCTTAATAACGCATGTTTCAAAGCTATTTCCCATTTGCACTATTAGAGATGCTGGTTGATTTGACACTATCTTGCATTGATTTGCAGTAATTGTGTAAAAGTGGAAGATCTTCAAGTCACAATTTCAAAGAAATGGATTGAATTTATTATCTTTTTTTGTATGTAAATCAATTGAGTAATATTCAGAAAGCAAGTTTCACTCATTTTTTTATTTTTATTTTGAGCTAGTATAGTATATTATAGATGTTACTTAAATCTTTCTCTACTTGGGGCTCCCAGTCTGATTTTTATTTTTCCCACAAAAGTGAATGTGGCTTTTTAAGAATGTGGACCATTTTAATCCAAACATGACTGACCTGTGTGACTTATTGCCTTGTGTAATATTGTTTTTTTTTTTCCCCTGCAGGAGTTGCAAGCTGCAGATCAGGAATATCCCACCTCACATGCAGTGGGAAGTAAGTACCTCTTTCTCTCTTCCCCCTCCGCCCCAGATCTCGAAGGTGAAGGGGCTTGTATGAAGTGTGATGTTGAAGCAGTACCGTGACTCGCTGGCTCACCGCTACACCTCAGAAACATTGGTATTTGAGCCACCAACCCTCCTGAGTAATGTCCTACAATTTGACATCTTGAGCGCATACACTCTCCAATAAATACATTTTTGGGGATTTTAAGCAATTAACGTTCATATTTATTAAATCAGATGTTCCAAGCAGTCTTTTAGGAAGCAGTCCATTTGTCTATGTTCGTTTTAGAGCTGTGAGACTTGAATTTTGCTGAGTCCAAGCTTTAAAGCCGCGTCATGTGATGGACATGTATGCATATTTTTTGCTGTTTGTGCTCTTAACAGATGGTAAAAGTGTTGGATGCTAGTTTAGATCAGATCTAATGAAAGCCTGTGATGTTCAGCTGAAAAAAAAAAAAATCCCCTTTACACCTACTAACCCATCGTTATTGTCCTTCGCTTATCAGATCAAACTGTTGAAGTGTTCGCTCTTTGCCCTCCCGCTTTTTCATGTTGGCTTGAGACAAGCTCTCGCTGACCCTTTGAAAACTTGCATGACATGCTCGCTTTGCCCCCCCTCCCCCCTGTTTCTCGTTTCGTTCCTGTTGCGCTGTTCGTGAATGGAGCCTTACAGAGGTCCACAAAAGTGCTCTGATCATAGGAATCAGTTCAGATTCAGACTCGCATTGTGCTCGGGCATTGTTTCCTCAAGCTTTTCCGTCCGTGACCGATTCCTCCAGTGTTTGAATTACTGGGGGAGCTGGGAGGGTCTGAGACCCCCTAGTTCTCATCATACTCCCCTAGTTATATGTAAAATCAGGCCTGGGGGAGGCTTTCCAACTACCAGTTACTCTTAAAATGTGTTATTACAGTGATAGGTCATTACCTCCTTGATGTTGGATTAAATGTAATGATCTAAAGAAACATTAGAGTCGACAATAACTACAATTAAAATGGCCTCTTGCAGTGTTTTCCACCATAAATGTAGTCAGCAACATGTCATGTAATGGGGAGCTTCTGGTGTGTGCTTTTATCTTTTATTTTGTTTTTGTTTTGTTTTTTCCAACCCAAACTCAAAATAACATATATTTTTTTTGTTATATTAGATAATTATTTCTTCCTAACCATAACCATATTTTTTCCTAGCTCTATTTCATGATTTTTTTTTTTTTTTTTTTGTCTTATACCAACTTGCAAGGAATAACCTCAGTGGCGTCTAACAAATATGGCCTTCATACGTGAAATAATCCGGGCTACATTCATGTGAAATAGCACCTGTCTTAAATGTGTTGTGTGCCTTGTTTCTGGTTTTGTGGCTGTATGTGAGGAATATTCCACGTGTCACGTTCCAGGCAGGGAAATGGGCATCCTAGATAAACTTGTGCTGGTCTATTTTCCACTGAGGCACCAGTTGTGAAACTGTCTACTAAGATCATAAATTACTAGTTTTATGTCTTTGGTATTATTTGCTTTATTTATATTTTAGTGAGGTTCAGGACATGTTTATAATTAGGTTTTTTTTTGTAATCTAGTCAAGCTTTATTTAAACGTGCTCCCCCTTTCCTCACATTTGTTCATTTTGGGCTGTGTGTGTTTGCAGCAGTCCTCTTTATTGCATATTTTATTACAGGTAAAACGAGTCAAATTGTAATGTGATTGTTTGCTATCACAATAAACCAAAGCTAGTGTATGAAACATTGAGACTAATTTAAAGGCCATATCAATATATCGATCATGCTGAGGAAAGTGTTCCTAGGCAATATGATGTACTATGTTTAAAGCAGCTGACGTAAGTGACGTAGATGTTTTTAGTGTTACATTTTATACTTGAGTTCATGTGGTTTCTTAATTTTATTAAGAGGCTCAAAACTGCAAAAATAAGTAATTTGCTGTGGTTGCTGATCTTTTATATGGCCAAAAAGCACGATTGACAGCTTGTAATTTAAACTGGTAAAGTCTTTATTACCGTACAGGAAACTACTACATGAGTTTCACAGATATATCTCCCAATGAAGATAATATTTAAATGCTGATTTTAATTCAGTCAATGTAGTTTTTGTGAAAGGGCCAACATATTAAAGTGTTGCAATGTTGACTCGGTGATGTACAAATAAAATAATGATGCTCAAATCAGGTGTATAATTGATACATTCTTTGGGGGGGGGGGGGGGGGGGGGGGGGGGGGGGGGGGGGGGGGGGGGGGGGGGGG
>JAUCNO010000353.1:17015412-17048829 GCA_032353835.1 Enteromius viviparus
GTGTATAATTTATAAATTCTTACCCCCCCCCCCCCCCCATTATTACTGTATGTCTAATCAAGTTGAAGTAGCTTCAGTAAAGTCTGTTCTCTTTATTTTGTTTAATGAAAGAGCCATTAGAAAAAACTGGTGTACCAGGAGTATTTTTATATGAAAGGCCTTTTAGTATAATTTTATCAATCAGACGAGAAAGCATGTAGTAGATTGGGTACAACAGATTTACAACGAAATAATTAAGAGGCCTTGGAAATTTGTGCATCAACTGAGATGCAGTAAGCTTTAAATGGTTACTTTACCACTAGAGGACAGTACATTATACACACCTGAGAATTTTTTTCCTCTGTTTGTGTATGTGGTTACATCAGCAAGAATATTACATCAATACAAGTTCAACCTTTTAAAAGTGTCTAATTTAGTTGAATGTCTTTGCACTTTAGCGGTTTCTAATTGTCTTGTCTTAATGTTCACATGCCTTCTATGTTGCCTTGGTGAGTTTAATAACCTTATTTAAGTTTGCCTTATTTTGAGAGAAATCCATTTTATGAAATTACCATTAATCTGTTTATTATATTGTTTTTTTTTTTTTACATTTTTAATATATATTATTTAGACCCATCTGACCAGACAGTAGGTCCAAATATTGGTCCTTCCCTTTTGCATTTAACAGGTTGCACATCTGTGTATAAATAGATAAAAAATGATAATGCGTTTTTCTGCATTGAATGTAGTAAAGTAAAATGTGAAGGTATTCAGTACATTCGAATTTGTGGAGAAGAGTGGGAAAGATGAATATTTTGCTGGGATTGTATACGTATTTAATATTGAATGTGTGTATAAATGGAACTTGTGTAAATGTATGCATCATTCTGCCATACTATACAGCAGTGCATGTTCTCCGCAGCTGAATTCTACTGAAGTATTTATGATCCGTCTGATGAATCATGACTACTCCGGTTTTGCCCTGTGGCGACGGGCTCTGTTGTAGTTTAGTACTCGGACTAGTATTATTCAGCAGTAGAATAGAGATGTTTGTAGTCTATAAACCCGGAAGAGAATTATTACTTGAGCCATGTGCTCTTTTTGGGAATTTCCAAGCTTACACCTTCGTGTTTTGTCCTTTAAGTTAAATTAAACCGTCCATTCCTCCGAACATGCATTTTGATGCTGCTGTTTGTTTTTTAAATGCACGTTAAGTACAACTGTTAGATAGAAAAACATGAGTCTTTTAAAGCCATGGAAATTCCAAAGGGACCTACGGCCATTTAACCTTCCAGTTTAGCAGATCACAAAAGCTCACTTTTAATTTATTTTCAGCTAATTATTTTAGCACACATCACGGTTTAAAAACTTCAGGGATGTGAGATTGTGTATCTTTTTGGCTGCTTTTTAATTGAGCAAAATATAGTAAGACTTCAGGGAAATGACATCACATTACAACATTTTAATATATGTAACTTATACCTGGCGTGAACTGAATTCCTTGAGTCTTCAGTGTCACCGAAATCGTTCTAATATGTGGATTCGGCTGCAAATTAAGTTAAACCACTTAAAACATGCACTACTAAATTTATGCTAAATATCACAAGGGTTTTAGTTGTATTGAATTGGTCTTTAGATGTACAAGGTACCAATTTGGCATGAACCAAATGCTCACCTAAAGAAATGGTCTGTGTAATCGTTTTATTTCCCCTGGTTGCACAAATAAACATGCTAAATTTATAGCACAATAATTTTCCTTCTCTTATTTCAGCCCAAAATGAATCCGCAGTCATATGATGTCAGGCTGTGAAAATGTCAAGTACCTACTTGAGCGAGACTTAGTTATTTAATCTCCCTCTTTGTTCTTTGGGTTTGACCTGCCAGTTGTGTTGAAATAAAATAGTTGTTTGTATTGTGGTCTTGATAAAGTGGGCACATGTTGAGATCTTGAGAAGGGTGCGTTATGTGATGGCGTAGCGTTGGGGATGTGAGCGTTTTGCTGTGCGACCACGCTCAGGCGAGCTTAGTTGGGCTGGATTTTTAACCTGCCGCCCCGTCTGCCTGCAGGCCTCTTCTATGTGAGGACGCCCAGAATGTGTAGATCAACCCCATGTCCTCCCCCCTTCTCACTTCATGGTGTCTGAAAGCCAACCACACCCCCTTCCTCTTTCACCCGATTGTAGGAAGCCTGGTCTTATTGGCCTGGATTCAATGATTGACTGGTTGCGTAGCCAGTGGCTGGAAATACCCAATGGCTGCTGGGAATTCCATAGTAATGCACACGCCAACCAATAGGACGGCTTGGAATGGAGAAGGGAAGTGATGGCGGTAAGGGGGGTTGTGGGCATTAGTATGTGTGACGTATAGGGGGCTGGTGTGTGTAAAAGCCTGTAGGCTTCCTTTTATACCCATGTTCAGTGTTCGCTTGCACGCCTCCTCCAGAGCAGGAGTGGCGGTGAGCTGCAGTGAATGAGGAGTTATTTATTTGGAGAGGCTACATAATGTGAAAAAAAACAAAAAAACAATTAGCTCTTCATTTTAAATATTTGGTCAAGATGAAGGTTGGCATGAAATGGAAATTCACCATAAGCATTATTGTGAACAACTCATTTGTCCATATTTTGCATTAAAATTCCGTCTTTTGACGCGTATATAGGGCTTGTCCAATCAAGTCCTGCAAGGTCACATCTATTTTTAAGTGTCAACCTCAATTCAGTTGATAGCTGATTTTTATTTATTTTTTGGTAATCTGTCACATGTGCATCACAGATTTGCATCATCTCAGTTGCACAAAAAATTGACAACGCTGAGAAGAAATATGGTTTTTGGAATTCACACTTATTTTCTCGGGAGGTGTGCTTTAAATCACAGGTGCCCAGTGTAGGATCGGTTGCATATATTTTTGACAATCAAGAATGAAATTATTTACGTTTCATTAATGAAGTTCCAAATCTGTATGCTTTTCTTCTGTGCAATGCAAAAACTAACAATGAGAATCAGTGAGCGTTTTCAAAATCTAGATTTTATAGGTGTACGAAGATGCAAGAGCCTTGATTTTGATCAGATTTTTTTTTATTTTATATATAATATAAATATAATATATATTTTTTTTTTTGGACGAAATTTTTACAAAACCTAATGCTCCATACATTAAAAAACAAACAAACCAACAATTGATAAAAATGCATTGAATTAAAATAAATGGCTTTCTTATGGAGAACAAACAACGCACAATGCCAAAACTAACAATGAAAATCAGTGGCCATTTTCAAAATGTATGGTAAAAAAAAAAAGGCTTCTACAGAAGTCATTCATTAAACATTACAATATTAGACTTGGGAAATGACTTTTATCCCTTGCATTTTTGAAAGCATGACTGTTGTATCTGGTCATATTTCCTTTTGTGAAGTTATAAGACAATATCTAGTCGCTAACAGTCTTGATCACAGTCTGAAAGTTTCTCTTGCTTGACTTCACCTACAGGTTTTGGACGGGTTGTTAGCGCAGTACGGCACAGTGGAGAGCTGTGAACAGGGTAGGATGTGCTCCTCAGCAGACTGTCACTTAAGTAGTAATCCATATATTAAAAGATTAATCTCTCCCCCTCTGTTTTCCTTCATTCTCTTCCATCCTCAGTCAACACTGACACAGAGACGGCTGTCGTCAACGTTCGATATGGCGCCAAGGACCAAGCCAGAGAGTGAGTATCATCCGCCTCCGATTCGGCCGGCTCGGTCACCACTCCACCCCCTCCAGAGCGTCTCTGTCCCACGTCTCGCATTGAAATGTGAGACCGTCAGTTCCCCATGCACTGCTATTTGGTTTTATTCAGCAATTATAATAACTCATTCAGTGCCACCTACTGTTTGATTAGTAGAACTGCAGTGCAGTCACGGGTTGGTGAAGAAGTCTGGTAAATGAATGGAAAGGCTCCGATAAAAGAATCTTCAGCATTGTTTGTGCACAGTAGGGAGCTCCTGTTACCATCCGCTAGTGGATGTCAATGAGGGATTCTGTGGCTTTAAAAGGCTCTGGCATTCCATCACGTCTAAGCCTCATGCTTTTAAACCACCCATCAGTTTCGCTTAAGTTTTACATGTGTCCTGTTAAAGAGGGAAGCTGAAAAGCTGAGATTGTTCAAGCCTTTTGTTTCAGTCACCTAGAGACTATTGCCCAAGATTGACTTGGGATTTTATGCAAGAATGGGTTTAATGAAAATGTACTGATATGCATAAATCCAGCAATTGTTTTTATAGTTTGGATTCAAATTGGCAAGAAACAAATGGTTTAAAAGTATAGTTGAATCAAAAGTGTGTCGTTCATTTACTTGTCCTCTTTGCTTCCGAGTTATGCAAGAAATTTATATTAAATGTTCACCTGGAAAGAAAGATTTTTGAAATAATTTCTATTGTGCTTACAGAGACGGCACCTTAAAAATGAGAATATATTAATGAAATGTTATTGTTGTTTAACAAACTTTTGTATTGAACTGAAAAAATTGTGCAAGAATGGAGATATAAATACTTACAGAAATGCAGAAGTTTACTCAAAAATGGTTACTCATTTTGTGTCCAAAGCAGCAAAAGGCTTTGTTTTATTTTAGATATACAGTACTGTGCAAAAGTCTTAGTCCAGTAGTATTTTCACCAACTAAAAAAATGGTTTTAAGGGAGTTATTTCTATCTTTTGTGGTAGCGTGTCAGTTGGAAATATCAGTTTACATTTCCAATCATTATTTTTGTCTTAAATAATAAAAAAAATAATTATATATATCAAATTTAACATTCAAAAGAATTATGATTAAAAATGTATTGAATGAAAAATGTAATATTTCCCATCGTTCTGTTGTGGTTTGTTTTTTCTAGAGCATTGGATAAATTAAATGGCTTTCTTATGGAGAACTTCGCACTAAAGGTATCCTATATACCAGATGAGAACGCTGCAGCAGATGCCCCTGCGATGGGTGGCAGGAGAGGTTTTAATCCACGTGGCCCACCTCGCCAAGGCTCTCCCAGTCTTGGCGCAAGGCCTAAACTACAGTCAGACGTGCCTCTACGCATGTTGGTGCCCACCCAGTTTGTAGGAGCTATTATTGGCAAGGAAGGTGCTACCATCCGCAACATAACCAAGCAGACTCACTCAAAGTAAGAATGCTCAGTGTACGTAGTTGTAAACGGTCCTGTTTCACACTGCGCACAGAAGCACCACACATTTATTTTGGCACCTATATTAAGATGTTACAACATTCACGCTAGCACATAAGGCTCTACAAGCAAAGTATCAGCATTAAATCTATTTTTACCTGTTTATGAAGATCTTCTGCAGTATAGGAGTTAATGAAGCAACTGGATATTGTGGATATAAGGGAACTAATCATTCTGATTAAAGGGGTTATCCAATGCCCATCTTCCAGTATGGTTCTTTAGGTTCTTATTGAAAAGTCTATAATGTACACTGGTTAATTTTTACAGTGGTAGTGTAAAACGGCACCTTTTTACCTTGTCAGAAACAGTTCGGTTCACAGCAAGCTGTTTCAGTGCATGTCCCTTTAAATGCTAATGAGTTCTGCTGACCCCGCCCCTCTTTTCAGTGGGGTGATGAGCAGTTTTGTAGGTAGATTGTCCAAATTATTCTTAAAGAGGTCAAGTTTATATATTCTAAATGTTGAATGTTTTTACCTATAAATCAGTTTAAAAAAAAAAAAATTTAACCTTACTTTCTAAATTAACATTTTTGCAATTCAAGTTTGTTTAAAATTAATATTAAAAACGTCAACTTATGAATGGCTGCTAAGAAAACATTGCAGATTTTCCATTTACTTGCTTAAAAAAACTAGCTTTTTTTATTGCTTTTTTCCCCCCCATAAATTTCAAATGTGAATCACTTTCTGAATTGACACTAGAACATGTATTTAATGTGCACCTTTTAAATTGAGAAAAAAAAAAAAATAATAATAATAAAAAAAATATATATATATATATATATATATATATGTGTGTGTATATGTGTATATATATATGAAAATATACACTCTTATGCTAATAATTGCTGCTTTTATTTTAACACAATAAAACACAAATATATATAAATATAAAAATAATTTCACAATATTATGGTACTTTTTTTTTTTTTAAGTATATTTTAATGTTATTTATTCTCATGACTGCTTTTAACTATTTCACATGCACTTAAGGTCAAGGAGTGGTCAGACTGCTCTAACAAGTTGATTACATACTGTGTTTGTGCACAGGATTGATATCCACCGTAAAGAGAACGCAGGGGCAGCAGAGAAGCCCATCACTGTTCACTCCACACCAGACGGCTGCAGTTCTGCCTGTCGAAACATCATGGAGATCATGCAGAAAGAGGCGATCGACACTAAGATGTGCGTTGATACACAAGCACTGTGCGTCATACGGTTTCTGTTGATCAGTCTTCATTAGTCACTATTACGGAGTCGTTTACACTCCGTGTTTCACATTCACTCACACTGTATCCTTCTCATACATAGCACTGAAGAAATCCCTCTGAAGATTCTGGCTCATAATAACTTCGTCGGACGTCTGATTGGAAAAGAGGGACGTAACTTGAAGAAAATCGAACAGGATACTGACACAAAGATCACAATCTCACCGTGAGTATTTTTTAGTATACGTTTTGCAAAAACCATGGTTTGGAGAGGATCGTGAACGCAGTAATTACCCGCGGCTGGTAGCCGATTCTCTAATCAAGCACGATCAATTCACTTCCCCCTACTATAAAATATCCCAGCTTCTATCTTCCCACATCTCGCCTCGATCACATCCCTTCTCCCCTTATCCCACGTCCAGGGGGCAGACGACGGACGAGCCAAACGCCGAACCCTCACTAGGGTTCTATTTCCTAGGGTTCGGAGTCCGCCGTTCTCCCGGCTCGCTCGCCAAATTTGCGCTATATTTTATTACCAAGAAACGTGAACTCTTGAAATCTGTTATTTCTACTTCCTGAGGTCAGAAAAACGCTGTGCGTTGGGTTTTGTTCTCGAGCATGCATCAGGTATATTTAAGATTCAACTGAACACATGCTTTCCAAGAGGTCACATTTATTCTGAGGTCACATTTGTTCAAGCCAGTTGTCTTGTCCAGTTGGTTCAAACGTTCTGCAGAGTTCAGTAGTGTTTGACTTCCATCCAGCCTATTACTAAATAAAACGGGTTGCCTCAAGTTCAGATGTGAAGAAAGTAGCGATTTTTTTAAAAAAATGTATTTATTTATTTATTTATTTTAGATACTCATTTTATTCAGTAGTATTTCTCACATATCACTTGCTTGTAACAGGTTGCAATGTGTGTTAAATTTTTTTTTTTGTTTTTTTTTAATAGTGTTTAGCACTTATTAAATACATTTAAAATAAAAACAACAACTAAACTAAAATATATTTTAACATTGTTATTAGCTTTTTTTTCTTTTGTCTTATGCATTGTATTTATATTATTACTAAATTATGTACTCTTGACATTTTTAACTTCCTGTCTACATTCAACTTGGTGTTTTTTTTTGTTTTTTTTGTGTGTATTTTGTCACACACTGCTTTTGTTTGGCTTTATTAGTTTTTAGTCATTTTAGTTTTTTATTGAATACATTTTATTTATTTTTTTACTTTTTCTAACAATTGTAATTTTAGCTAATAAAACAAGTTACAAAATTTGTTTTTGTTTTTCAATCACTTTTTCTGCATTCCCCCCACCCCAGTCTGCAGGATCTGACATTGTATAACCCAGAGCGCACCATCACCGTCAAGGGTACATTAGAAGCTTGTGCAAAAGCAGAAGAAGAAATCATGAAGAAAATCCGTGAGTCCTACGAGAATGACGTAGCTGCCATGCATGTAAGCCTGCAGTGACTTTCCATTTCCATGTCAAATTGCATACAGCACAGCAACTTCATCTAAAAAATAAAACAAAACTGTGTCCTCTTCTTCCTCTAGCTACAATCTAACCTGATTCCAGGGCTCAATCTGAACGCGTTGGGTATTTTTCCTGGTGCAGCGAGTGGAGGGATGTCACCCTCTGTGGTATCAGGACCTCCAGCTGGGGCTCAAGCTGGCTATCAATCATTTGGGGTAACAAAATTGAATAAAATTGTGTTTGTGTGAGATGTCTGTGTTTGGTGGGGAGCGCATTCATGTATGTATCGGCGGCGATATGTGAAGCGGGCGCCAGCAGTCTGTGTGTGTGGGAGTGTGCGTGTTAATGTGTGTGTTTCTCCCGTAGTGCAGCGTGTTTGGGGGTGAGGTGCCATTTTGGGCCTCTACGCTCTCCTCCAGCAGCACAGCCTTTTCTGTAAGTTTTTATTTGTTACCCACCATGCACTGCATGGCTTGGCTGCTCGCTACTGGATTGGCTGAAGGGACAAACGTCTGCTCCCAGAGTACTCGCTGCCCAGGGGGATGTCGCTCAGCCTCCACAGCTAACAGAGATGCTGAAATGCTGCGGGTCTGATGTTTAACACGTAGCGTGTATGGACGTAGACCTAAAGTGCTTTGTGTGTGTGTGTTGGTGATGGGTGGGAATGAACGATGTCCAGTTTGTAGTAAGATGGTAAAGCCATTAATAACATGCGCTTAAACTAACCCATCAACTAGGATAAAATGCACAGGTGTCTTATTGTGTCTATATCAGCAAATTGGTATCTGTGTTGTCTATATTGCCCTAGAGACTTATGAGTCGTTCTCAAGTTGAAAATATAAAATAAAACCAAAAAGACCCCAAAATAGCTGGTTTATACAAATGTGAAAAACATTATGGACCGTAACACAAGGGATGTTAAATTTTATTTATTTGTTTTTTTCTATGATCATTTACATCCTCTGACGACTAATATGCATCAGCAGTTTGCAGATCTTCACTGTAATGCAAACATAAATTATATATATTTTTGTTGCTGTCCCTTTATAATAAATGCTTTAGATGTGACTCCAACAGATTTGTTTAAAAGCATTTTTTTTTCAAATTGATAGGAAGTGAATCCAGTTATAAATCAAATGTCTGTTATTCTTTATTTTTTAAAGTGTTTAGACATACATTTTGTGTACGTTGTAGAATTGATGGAATAACACTTATTCATGTGTGTGTTTGTTGAAATAATTGATTTTATGATTTGACTAATACTTGATTGACTTCATGGTCATTTTAACGGATGCTAGGACCCATTAATGGATTAATTTTCCCCAATCTGGAAAAATAATCAATAGTTTGTTCACATACAGCTACATGACACACTGCATGAAAGATCATATTTGAAAAGGCATAATAGGGGCACTTTAAATTAAGTATTGTATAGAAATCATCGCATTATTTTTGAGTCCGCGAGTATTTGTGTGCATCACAGATTAAATCAGGCTGAATTGGGCATTCTAGCAAAACCGTTATAGCGTCTCTCTCTACATGTGTTCTCACTGGATGAGCTGATTGTTGAGTAGGCAGTGAGTTTATATCCGGTTCACATCAGGGTAATGTGAGAATGAGCTGGTTTTGCAGTGTGCTTGGAATAATTGTAGTTTTTGGTTTGGGATGGCTGAGTTATGAACCTGGCTAAGGCGTGTGAATTTCTCGTGTTGTAACTTTAGTTAATAGTGGCCTTTTTAGAGTAGTTAATTGACACTGTGTGAAAGTTTTCCCAGGATGTCGTTTGTCTGTTCTGTTGTATGTTCCCTGAATGTGTATCCATTAAGAGCAGACTTATGTGGTGTTAAATGCGCGATCATAACTCATGAGTGTATTTGTGTCAGCAGCCACAGGTGGAGTCAGAAACCGTGCATCTCTTCATTCCTGCTCTGGCAGTTGGTGCTATTATCGGCAAGCAGGGCCAGCACATTAAACAGCTTAGCCGCTTTGCTGGAGCGTCAATCAAAGTGAGTAATGCCAAGCATGATCTTTTACGACCCTGATAATGTTTGTTAAACATGGTTATAATTTTGTGAAAGTTTAAGATCTGCCATTTTTGCTTGGATAGATTGCACCTGCTGATGGCATTGACACCAAGCAAAGAATGGTCATTATTACTGGACCACCAGAGGCACAGTTCAAGGTAAAAATGTTGACCTTGTATAAACATTCACTCGTTTGATTTGTATACTCATGCATTGATTCTCTGTGCTGTTTTACTTCAGGCTCAGGGACGTATCTTTGGGAAGTTAAAAGAGGAGAACTTCTTTGGACCGAAGGAAGAGGTTAAATTAGAGGCTCACATAAAAGTGCCATCATTCGCCGCTGGCAGAGTCATTGGCAAGGGAGGCAAAACGGTAAATGGCCACTTAACATTTCTAGCTTTAATGGTTTTCTTTACAGATGCATTCATCCTCAGCATTCATAGCTGCTCTGTGTTTCTCTGTAGGTGAATGAACTACAGAACTTGACCAGTGCAGAGGTGGTTGTCCCGCGGGACCAGACGCCTGATGAAAATGACCAAGTAGTAGTAAAAATCACAGGCCACTTCTATGCAAGCCAGGTGATTGAGTTACAAGACACGTTAGAGCTGCAGAAAAGGGCTTAATTTGTGATGTTAAAGTTTCTCTGATCCCAGCTTGGTGGCAAAAACAACAAAGTAATCGAAGTATTGTGTTGTCATGACAAACCTAAGATGGGAAGTTCAAAATGAAACCAACTTTTTATGCATTTTAATAATGATAATTAAATGTATTTTTGCTGCTTGTTATTAGTTAAGTTTGTATTTAAGTTTAGGTATTGGATAGAATTAGGGGTTTTAGAATATGTTGTGCTGAATGTGCTTTTAGAAGCACTAATGAACAGCCAATGTGTTAATATGCATGCTAATAAGCAACAAGTTAATAGAGAAAATTTGTCCCAATTTTAACATTCATGTTTCTAATTGGCCATTGTGTTCAAGAAATCAAACAGTCTGTGATTGGCTACTTTGCACTCTACAAGATATTATTAGCAACATGTTTTTTCAGTATTGGACAAAGACACACACCTATGGAGTAGTTTGCCAGATCAACCTCTAGCATCCGCATAGAAACAGGGGCATTCAGCTTTGTCCAGTATAGTCATTGTAACGTTGTTTACTTTGTTTCTATTTACTGCTTAAAGCGTTAGTTCTCCCAAAAATGAAAATTCTGTCATTACTCACCCTCATGTTGTTCAAAACCCGCAAGATCTTCGTTCATATTCGGAACACAAACTAAGATTTTTGTGATGAAATCAGAGAGCTATTCTGTCCCTCCATAGACAGTAACACAACTGAAATGATCCCAGAGCCAGAAACGTAGTAAAAACATGGTAAAACAGTCCATGTGACATCAGGGGCTCAACTTCAGTTTTGCGATGCTAGGGGAGTACTACTTTTTTGTGCAAAGAAAACAAAAATGACATAATTTACTCAATCATTCTTCTCCTGTGACTTACGTCTTCCTCTATTTTAGAGAGCATCACAATGCATGCGTACATTTTAATGCATTTCATGTAATCTGCGGTTGTCAACATCTAGAAGAAAGTGTATACATGCTTTGCAATTTTAATGTACTATGTTTCTGGGATCATTTGAGTTGTGTTGCTGTCTATGGAGGGTCAGACGGCTCTCTCATATAAAAATATCATAATTTGTGTTCTGAAGATGAATGAAGGTTTACAGGTTTGGAACGACACAAGGGTGAGTAATATTGACAGTTTTAATTTTACAGTGAACCAACCATTTAAGTATTTGGATAGTTTTGTTATCTTGTCACTAAAATGTGTATGTGTATATATATATATATATTTTTTTTTTTTATTCTTTTCTTTGCTTTTATGTGCGTCAGCTGGCCCAGAGGAAGATCCAGGAGATTATCTCTCAGGTGAGGCGGCAGCAGCAGCCCAAGGCCTCGGCCACAGGTCCACCAGTCGCCCGGAGGAAATAGAGCCACTGCGTCTTCACGGAGACTGAAAGGACACAGGACACGTCCATCTCAGGGGTCAGGGAATGTCCTTACAACCCCGCCCACTTTTACACCCATTCCTCCTGAAGATTCAGTGAGATTGTGTACACCTGCACTTCCCCACACCACAAACCCCGCCCCTCTTTCAAACAAATCGTAATCGAGTCCGCCACCCAGTCCTTGCCTTAATACAGTAACTGCACAGACCTTAATTGACAGACATTAAACTTTGTTTTTGAGTTTATTGGGGAATGCAGCATTTGAGTGTAAAAGGTTTTTTAAGCCTGTGTTTGGGGTGAGGAATGGGTGACACAGGGTGGGGTTTAAGGTCTTTGGCTTGAGATGGAAAGAGGATTATTGACGGAAGTACGCTGTCCTGGGATCCATAGTGGCATTTTATAAATTCTGATGCATTTTATAGATGAATAGATATATACATATATAAAACTATGAAAGAAGGTGGAGCAACACTGCCACTTATAACTGAGGGAAGTGTTGATTGGTGTTGGCCAGGAAACCAAGTTAATATGCATTTTACTGATCTACCTCAGGCTAGAGTACCTCAGAAAAAAAAAAGAAAATGATATATGAAAAAAAAAAATTTTTTTTGTTTTGTTTGTTTTTCTTTCTTTTTTTTATTTTGCTTTGTGGTATTTTGTATACTTTATAAAGCTAATAGTTCTTGAACATTTTTATTTTTTTAAGAAAATGTAAAATTTAGTCTGTGGTTAACGGACGACGCTCGAATCCCGCCCTGCTCCTTTTCCCGCGCCTGCGATGAAAAACTGTAAATGCACGTTGGCGCGCGGTTTCTGGCGCGCGGTGTTTGGGCTTCTGTGTTAGCTACAGATAGGAGAAAGAAAAGAAAAGCGCCTCAGTGTCGCTGAGGAGCCACCACCCTCTGAAAACCGTCAAGGTAATGAGAAATAACGCCACCCGTACATACCGCAGCAATGCCGTGCTAATATGCTAATAACTGTCTCGGCGGTAGCAATGTTTCACCCGCACTTCATTACACTTCAGTTAGGGTTGGATGCAAGCAATAGAGGTCAGGGATAAGCAAAGTCCTGCTGTAACCTCTTTGACACCCCCTCATCCTCGGCGCTATTAGTTGTCTATCAAATTAAAATAACGACCAGCCCGATTGAGGTTGTTTTTTTCTTTCCCCGTGCTCATCGCTTTTTTTTCTTCTCCCTATCCTTTTCCTAATAATGCGCTCCGTTTGATCTTAAGACGGGCTTTTTTTTGTTTTTGTTTTTCGCATCAAACTGGGCTTTACATGCCGAAGATTTTCAGTGTTTAACGTCAGTCAATGCATGTCAGGGGTTCGGGGAGTTACACTGTTCTGATGCTTTTGCGTTGATAGCTATAGGTTACCATAGCCGAGGGCGAGTCTCTAGGCTAACGAGCAGTAACGTAGAGATGGACCCGCGAACGGTTTCATTTCTATCTTTCGTTTATCATTCAAAGTGGAAAAAAGCAAAAAAAAATATATATATATAAAATGAACTTTAGCAAAGTAAAAAAATGTTTAGTAAAGAAACTGAGAAACCAATATTCCTTTTGTTTTCATGCAGAATGTAAATATGATTTGATTGTGGTAAAAGAGTGCATCCATGCTTCCACACTAGTAAGGCCATTGTCTACCTCAGCTGAGGAAAGGGTGGGCTCCGTCTCACCTGAGACCTCCAGCGCGCGCAGCGATACCTCAAGTCCCTCGCGAACACTTCCGCACTGGGTACGCGCGTGGCGCCGAGCGCTGACCAGAGGGGCACAAAGTGATCGTTTTGTTTTTCTTTCCACCCTTCTCTTACACCGTTTTTGATCTACCTCTTATTAGAAAAGTATTTAAATTAGAGGCATATTGCTATGTGTTAGAATCTATAGGGTCATGTTCCATTTGCCCCTTTCCTCACAGAAAAAAAATATCATTTAATAAAAAATGTTTAAAAAAAAATCATGTATGGCTAGACTTTAAAGATGAGTGAGAAAATGATTTCGTTTTTGCCTGCAATTTACTCTCTCCTAACTGATTTGAAACCTCACCTTATTGCTTTTTTCTTCTGCTTCTTGGTTTGGTGGTGTGGCTTCCTTGTATTGGGCTTTATTTCTTGCATAAGTATTGTATTAAAAGTCAAAGTGTTTATTTGGGATCTGATTGTTGATGATGGCTATAGAAAAGTTTCAAGGGCCTGCTTCATTTCTTGCTTATGAAATATGAACAATGACGTCTTTATTTTTTACTTTTTTCATGTCATATGGATGCTACAGGTTTTTATTTTTTTTTTTTCTCCCTCTCTCTTTCTCCTCCTCTCTCTCTGATTTATTATTATTTTTGACTGGGATCTGATCCGATTTCATTTCATGGCTGTGTTGTGTGGTGAGTCATGTTTCAGTGGGAATGTGATGTGGAAATCCAGGAGCTGGAATAGTTCCGGGGGGGTGGGGAGTGGTCCGATTTCAGCATAAGCAAAATCCCCTCCGACCGTGCTTGTGTGCCCTCACACACCTCCACTTGTCAAATGCCTCTGATACAAAGAAAATAATTAAAAGTCAAGTTGGCTCCTAGCAACCATTGTTTGTGATTCCTTGGCTGTTCTTTGTTTTTACAATTATTGTTGTTTGTGTACTTGGAAACATTGATTTGGGAAAGGTTATTCATTCCTTCCCTCCCATCCCCAAATATTACTGTCAAATCAGTTCAAATACAACATGCACTCTTAAAAATAATGCATCTTTACTGCCATCTATAGTTTGAATTATCCTTCACATACATTTTTTTGAGTGTGTGTGAGTATTAAGAAATAGCATTTTCTAAAACGGTGTATTAAAGATTTTATTAGATTATTTGTGTATAAAGCACTTACAGATGTGAAGAAGTTTAAAATTGGATAATTTCCAAAAGTGCTATCAAATGTTTTGTTTTAAATAAGAATACCTGCATGTATATGTGACCGGTAACGCAAATTTCCCATGTTTAATTCATGCTTTAAAAAAAGAAATTGGTTAGTTCAGCGATTTATAAAGCTTAATCAACACCAAACCAAAAAAAAAAAGCTCACCAATTTCAGTCCCCAGATATTCTAATCTCTTAACTATGATCAAAATTAAGTTTACCTTCTAAAGACATAAAATATCCAACTTGTCAACTTTCTCATTCTTTCTGCAAATTGAGACAAATATGGGCAAAAGTTGTTATTTTCGCATTTCTATTTAAATTTAAGTTAAAGGTGATTTTTGGTGTGGTGCCAAACTGATGCTGCGTCCCAATGAGCATATATGCTAAATTTTTTGTTCTGAGTAATTTTCAATGCTATTTATTGCACATTGGGAATGCAGGGTTGGACTTCTCAAGCATTGGATGGTGATTGGTTGGTTAGTAGTAGTTTTAGTCATTTTAGATGATGGATACCCCTTTAGATCTGGCATATCTGATCTCATTCATTCCAAAACCTTCATTTAAAAAGCTTGCATGGGATATAACTGAAATGCTATGATTATTTATACTAGTCAAACTGATGCCAGTCTTATCTAATCTTGCACCTACGAGATCTCTTGTTCTTACATGACCAACCAAACTCGTGTATCAAATAAATAGCAACTTTGCTGCAGCAACTCAGATCAGTCTATAGTGGCTTCTCTGTCAATAAACGGCTTCTCTCCTCGTCAGCAGGGAACAGAGATGCTCTTAGTTTGCTTAAGCTCCAGCTCCCAGCATTTCCCTCAGCATCATCCAACATAGAGCGCCTCACCGGACGGTACACCTTATATCTCCTAAAAGAAATAATAAAAAGAATTAGGATGCATATTGTAATGTTTGGTTGTAACTATGGTTGGCGGTACTCACTTGTAAACCATGACGGCAATGAATGCAAAGATGGAAATAAGCACAGCGCTGGAAGACAGAACCACCTCTGCTACATGGGATGATTTAGGAGAGCCTACGGATAAGAAATAAACAAATGTAAATAATTATCAGCCAGTTATTATGTGAATATTAAATGTAACTCATAAATCTTTGCAATATATTTGGGGATCAAAAATTAGGCATTATTCTTTGTGTAGTGTTGGTATTGAATAATATTGTTCATTTTATGTCTTGGAATAAAGCTGAAATAAAATATTACATGAATATGTAATATTAACTGAAAAGTTTAAAATACTGAAAATGACCAAAACTGAATTTAAAAAAAACTAAATAAAATTGGAAAAAACATAAAATAACTTAAGAACATAAAACTTACAATAAATTACAAGTTAAAATGAAAGCAAATTATAAAAATGCAAACCAAATTAATTTTTTTTTTAATACTGGAAAAAAGCTTAAATAATAAATGGATGAAGAAAAAAAAAATCAAAACATTTAAAATAAATTACAAACTGAAGTTAAAAAAGCTAAACAGAAATGTTAAGAAAAGAAAAAATGACGATAAAAAAATAAAAACAATAAATAATTTAAAATATAGACTATAATAGCATGTTAAAATATTTAAAGATAAAATAAAATAACAGATGAAAAACAAACGTAAATCAGTTCAAAAGGTATTAAAAATGCTAAAACTAATAACGTAAAAAAAATGACAAAAGGCACAAAATAACTGAAAACTTAAAACAAGAATAAAATCCATGCAAATAAATACTGACTAGTATCTCTAGTATTTCAGAAAAATCTATATTAAAAATGGTTAAATGGAAAATAAATATATGGACAAATTTGAGTGCAATTCTCAAAACTGACTGATGTTTGGGCTGTTGCCAATTGTAACTGAGGTGGTGGTGGCAAGAGCCAAGCCTCCAGGCAGACCCAATGTGATGTTAACACAGTAATTGCCCGGCGTTTGGAAAATGCGTGTCAAGCTGATCTTGCATCCTTCGCTGTAAGGGGCCACGTCCTCACACACGATATTCTTGACCTCCCGACAGGCAGAGTTGGTCACTATGGTGCAGGCCACTGAGGGAACACTGAGGAAAACAGAGATGATGCTCAGTTAAATTTAACATATGTGTGTGTGTGATCCAGAGGTCATCTGTTGTAAATGTGACGGAATGATTTTGACGTGTGTGACGGTGACATGCTGTGAAGTGTCTCACTGCACGTCAGAATCATCTACATCTTATAAATGCTCTTTCTGGATTGTCATGTGAAGCACGTGATCTCCTGTCTTTGTACTGCATGTATTTGAATCTTACCTGCCTGAGCAAGTCACCATGAAGTTTACAGATGTGTTGGTCACTTTGTCGGCAGACACCTTTAAAATCTGGTTCTGCAGCGCTAGAGGGGGCTCTGTAGAAACAGACGTAAAATAGATATTAAAACAAGATTTGATCATTTATATAACCTTTTAAGAAATGTAATAATTAAAAGCTTTTCTTTATTAAAGTACAAAGTATAATTTAAGTAATAATCAACTATTAAAGTTTTTGTTTATATTTAAAAATCATTTAATATTTTTATTTTAATTTAATAAAAAAAATTACTAATTTTGTTGTTTTTATTTTATTGTTTTATTAGCATTTTATTTGTTTTTTGTATTTTAGAAATTGCTTCTATTAATTGGTTGTTATTTTTTTTTGTATTTAAACTAAAACAGCACTTTTTTTATATTTAGTTTCTTTTAAGTTAATTCTTCTGTATTAATTTAAGGTTTTAATTTGAGTTTATATGGAATAATAATTTTTTTAAATGCATAATTCTGGCTGTTTTTCTTGCAATTTATAGTTTAAATCCCATTATTCTTTTATTTTTTATTTCTTAAAAGTGTTATTTTGTCTCAAAATCATGGTCTTTTGATACTTTGTATCTCACAATTTTAACACTTTTTCTCACCATCATGAGTTTATCTTTCTTCTCAGAATTAAAAGGAGTTGTAAACCCGGAACGAAAGCTTCCATAACCCATATATATATATACTACAAAGTGATGTTATGACATATTCAAGCATTTTGGAAATAAGTGGTCCGACAATCTTACCAATTATGATGATCTCGCTTTCAAAGGAGCCATACACATGACGGAAGCAGTCAGAGTCCTTGAAGCGTGTGTGTTTGATCATAGGGGGTGAGGTGGGCTGCTTATAGCTGGAAGTGATCTCGGGCACAGCGGTTGCTGCAATAGATGTCACCTCTGAATCGGTTTGGAAAGGTTCGGTTGTAGGGACCCGAGAAGTGGTAGCTGGTGAAGGACTGGTGATGATGGGAGCTGGAGTAAGGATTAGCAGTGAGTAGTGTTGTAAATGCAAAATGCATTGTAGAAATGTACTTTAAGTGCTGTGTGCGATGCTGTAAACACATCTCATCTCACCCTTGGTGGTCTCTATTTTGCTCGTGAATGTGTGAGTGCCAGGCGGTAACGTAGGCATCGCTGCAATACATCAAAGTGATTGAATTATTGTATAGAAAGACTGTTAACATGACAGCAGTTTTTAAGCATGAGTTTGCTTTACTTCACAAGATAAATGGACACATTGTGTCCTGATGGATAATAATGAATATGATATGTCTGGCTTGGATAATAGGATATCTGTTGTCTGGGAGAGTGAAGTGCCTGTGTTTATGAGATTACCCGTGGTATGGGCTTGTGTAAAGTGCATCGGTGTTGGAGTCGGTGGCGGGCAGGGCACACGGAACGATGCCTCCACGAGGAGCTTGACCGTCACATTTCCAAGAAGGCTGTAGGCATGGGTTGCCACATTGCTGTGGGTGACCAACTGGTTGCCATCCCGGAAGTCCCAGATGAAGTCCACCGCATCAGCTGTCTTCAGATAGTTGCTTGGGTCGTGGATCTGTACGTTGAAAATCACATCTGACCCTCTGACAAAGATGTTTTTGTCGGGTACGCTGGTTGGATGCTTCTGGGAAATGTTCACGGAGAGTGGAATCTTATCTGAATGAGGAAAAAAAAAAAAACATTTAAAAATAAAAGTGTATGTAGGCACAGACCCACACACTATCATGAGTCAAAAGTTTATTTTTTGAAAAATTATAAATAGTCTCTAATGCCCACCAATTATTTTAATTAGAATTACAGTAATGACTGTAAACGCTCTACTGGAATATATTTACTACTATATTTACTTTATTTAAATATTTACATTTACACAGATTTGCTGCTTTATATTCTTTGTGGATACTGATACTTTCTTTTCAAGATTATTTGATGAATAGAAAGTTCAATTGACATAATTTATTTGAAATATCATTTATTTGTAGTATTATAAATGTCTTTACTGTCGCTTTTAATCAATTTAATCCTGAATAAAAGTATTAATTTCTTTGTTTTTTAATCTACAAAAGGTACAAAAACTGTCATGGGCTGTACCCATTTAAAAGATACACTTTTGTACCTATGAGCTTCAAATATGTACATTTTAAGTACTAATATGAACCTTTAAGGTACCAAAATGGACCCTTTAGGTACAAACATGTACCTTTTGAAAATTATTTGATGAAAAGAAAGTGCAATTAGCATATTTTATTTGAAATATCATTTATTTGTAGCATTATAAATGTCTTTACGGTTATCCTTTCTGCATAAAAGTATAAATGTATTTTTTTAACCCTTTTAAAATGACACAAATATTAAGAAGCACAACTCATTTCAGCATAATAGAATGATTCCTTAAGGATTACATCTATAGTAATGGCTGCTGAAAATTGAACTGTATAATAAAATATATTGATTCAATAATATTGTACTCATACAATTATATAATAATTTTCTTATAAAAATGATGTATATATTTTTTTTAATACATCTGATTAAAACAAAAGTAACTAGCAGACCTGTTACGAAGAATACGGCACTGTCCACAGAGAGCGGGCTGTACTTCCTGCGCTCACGTTTACGGTACACCATCACCTCCATCACACCAGCGCCGAACGTCATGTTAGTGGTGTTCAGGGTCAGATGGGAGGAGGAGCCATCACACGTCTCAAAATACTGGCCTTTGAGGGAAACCACAGGATGATTAGTGCCAATCAGAGTGAATTATTAAAGCACTGATTTGACTCCGGTCACACTCACCCATGGTGTGCCACACATACACATAACCTCTACGCCTCCAGTCATTGCTTTGAGGAAAAGGCTTTCCATCAGGGAAAACATTGCACCTCTTCAGATCTGTACACTTTCCGAAGCCATAGTCATCCAACCAGGATGTCCAGTTAAACACATATCCTGAACGCACCTGTCCGTTGGCTGGTATTAGAAGAACATGCATTATTTGGGAATATCAATGCAACTTTTTCAAATACAGGTATTTTTTATGCTTTGCATTTGTTTAATTGTTTAGAGTATGAAGCACCTGAGGCCTCCATCATACCGTCGTCACAGTGCTCGTCGTACACCAGGTTGCCGTTGCTGTCCTCCTTCTGACACGGTGGAAACTCCAGAGCTGCGGTGAACGAGATGCACGAGCCGTTGATTGCTGGGCTGTCGCTGGTGAGGCGCACCTTCGGTGGTTTAACTGTGATGTTCAAGACATGATTAGTGTTAATAATATAATGCAGAAAATAAAACAAATTCTATAAAGCCTGTCTTTATAATACACTACAAGGGTATAATGCATTATAAGTAATTATATAATCTCATTAATATTCATAAGAATAGTGTAATATTTACTTATATAGTTTTTAAGGGTATGATCATTTATAACACAATGAACACAATTCATCCACCGAAGTTACATTTTACTGATGTTACTGTACTTGAAGCTGAAAACAACTATTTTTAAGTAATAATAATATTCATAGGTCCATTTATTTTATTCCCCCCCATAATATTTAAAGTATTTACAAACTCAAATAGATAGATGAAAAGAAGGCTTACGTGATTTTCATATTATAAAAGACGACAATTAAATATTGAAGCATTTCTCCCCATAATAACTCAAATCAAAAGGTTTCAAACTTAATACCTTTCTTTTCCCTTCCTGTTGCCTGTATTAATTTCCAGCTTGCCAAATTTCAAATATCACTTAAACCAATGAGGTCATTGGAGGTGACATCATTTTGGTGGGAAAGCAAAAGAATAAATAACTAAGGGCTTGTCCAAATAGGTGTAAAAAGAACTCAAAAATTGTTACAGTGCAAGTACTGGGTGAAAATTTGACTCAGTTAAAAGTAAAAGTATCTGGCCAGAATCGTACTTGATTAAAAATAAAAAAATTGTACTTGAGTATTAAAAAAGTGAAAGTAACAGCAAGAATAAAAACTAGAGATTCTTTTAATCTCTGCTTGTTTAGATGTTTCATTATCAAATTACAACACACGTCTAATGCCAATAAGCTACATATACTTCATTTTAAGCAGAAGCTGATTTTCAAAACTGTGAGAGTTAAGCCCTTTTGGGGCTGAATTGTACACTCGTCTGTTATGGACCCTTTAGGTACAAACATGTACCTTTTGAAAAGGTACCGCCAGGGGCGTAACACTAAATTCTGGGCCCTATGCACAAGCAGTGGCCATGGGCCCCCGTAAGCTACCTACGACACCATTTAATACGTCAATCAACTGATGCATTTACCCAAAATATTTGCATTTACATTAGTTAACAACATTTATTGTGATCTTAAAATTATATTTAAAGGAAAATAAAATTTCACTCCTCAGGGGGCACTTCTCCCCCCACTGGGGCCCTGGTAATTTAGTCCCACTTTTCACCCAACTACGATGCCCCTGGGTGTAGCTATACTTCATTTTGTGCTAAAAAGAATACTTTGACACATGGCCGGATTTGAAGAAAAACTGTACTACGACACTTTTCTTAGGGTAGTATGTCCTTGCCATGTCTTACATCAAGTGCTATAACATCTTCTGGCATGAGTGATGCTCTTCAGATTAACTTTAACATGTTCTCAGGACACCATTGGAGCATGGAAAAATGTCAGTGAGTGGCACTTTTGACAGATAACCTCCCCTGACCGCTCAGTGAAGGAGCACAAGATCCTAAGGCAACCTCCCAGTGAGTGAACATGTTTATGGGCTCTGAATGATGTCTTAGTGCCAGTGACTGACTTCCTGCTGGGGAATGCAGTCTCTCTTGCTGTTCCCATCACATGGTTCATCAGTCAAGTGAGTTGAAGCAACGCAGGGCTGGGAAAAGGAGGCGATGATGGGGAGCTGACATTTGCAGGATTGGGCCTGTCTGCTAAACGCTGGGCTGTTGATCCAGCTGCTCCAGAAGAAGAAAAAAATGATGTCACAAGAGTTTTCAAATCATCACTGGAGCATTTCAGCATGTATTATGCTGTGCATATGTATATGTTTGTTTGATTTCACAATTCCAGAGAATCTATTCTTTAGATGAGTCATGTTCTGACGTCATTCAACACTTGTATTATTTACCAAGCTGCCCTGGTGTTGTACAGTAATCAAACTGAAACATATTTGCAGAAAACCACTGACAAAACCAAACAACAGTGATGTGCATTTATTTGAAGTGGAGTCCCTGCCTCCTACGGACGTTGTTTCCCATGGAATTATGGGACTTGTTCCCATGACCTGGTCCAGTGGGGTGCATTCCTCACTAGGAGGCATACATTGCATACACTAGCAGAGATAGTAAAGAGGACACTGTACATGCATGCCATTGATGTCTGTATTATATTTAGACACTGTATTCTGTGGCCCACAGAAATGACAGCTGCTTTAGTCGCTGATCCTATGCAGTGCCATCCTAAGCGAGGAATAAAATGCTGACACCACTCGTTTCTCCACGTTCTGTTGTTCATCTGTTGAGAGAGCTGTTTGCTGCAAATGTATTAATATACTTGACCGAATGAGCAGGGAACAAGGCATTAACCCTTAAAGCTGCCGGCCAGTTGACAGCTCCTTTTCCAAGATGCTTTGGGCTTAGAAGAATTATGTAGATTGCAGAACATGATGTTTAATGACTCTAACAGGTGTACCTCTTTACTTGTTTGGTCACGCACCATTTTTGGTCACAGTCATATGTAAATGGTGAGACCTGCAGATGATTTAAGAGCTTGTACTATAAAAACATACCCTAAAGGGTTACATTTGACATATTACATTTGGAAGCTCAAATGTTTCTACTTCCCAAATGTAAATGCTTAGTAATTTCATTAGTGTTTTCAGTATGCGTAAATGAGTGGGTTATTTTATAGTTTTCTCTTTTAACAGGGTGGAGAGACCAAAAGTGTCACAGCTATACTTCATCGTGAGTCTGGATCTTTAGGCTTCAATATTGTTGGTGGACGACCATGTGCGGTAAGTTTAGAGATATTTGCACTTTCATCTTATGTCATTAGCTATTTGTCTATTACTCCGTTTTTATGCACATTTTGAAGTATAGCATCAAAACGAGTTTTGGAAACACCAAATTTCACATTGAGGTGGTTTTTGACTTGTGCAAAAAATATATAGGTATATTTACATTATGGAAGATGGAAACACGTTTTGTGCATAAAAAAAAAAGAGAAAAGTCCCAGCAGTCAAGCAATGATTCTGTTCTATTTATCCTTGGATGAGAATTGATTATTTGCAAATGTTTCATGCAATATTCCAAGTTAAATTCGCAACTTTTGTTGAAAATTAAGCTATTGGCTCATTCTCTTTCCTGTTTGAGCCCCGGGTCTGCTCCAGGGGTTAATGAAAAGCTAATAATTAATTGACTCCTAAAAATATAAAATAAAAAGTGGATTAAAAATAAAAAGATTAAAAAAAATATATATATATATATATATATATATACACATGCACATTTTTTGTTTACCTGCATGTCATTTGACATTAACTGACAACAAGGAACCATGAACATGCAGATATGTTGATACATCATTTAGAGGTGTTTGGCTACTGTAAAAAAAAAAAAAAAAATGGGAATCTCAGATTACGCATATTTTAAATATATTTAAACACATTTTACGTCCTGAGATCACTTGCATATCTTATTAGATTTTGAGTTATTCTTTACCAAACCTCAATTATGATACACAAAATATGATACAGATCTATAATATCTCTTTTAATATTATTTCAGATTCTCAGTACATCACTGGAGAACTAACTTTAACTGGAAATGGCAACTGGGAAAATACAGACATAAATTATATCTAACATATAAAATGCCACTTTGGTAAATCGGTCCACCCTGAAGTGGTAGTTGTGGTATCCATATCAGTGTGAATAAGCACCAAACCCTTTAAGAAGTGTTTGTTTGTGGTTCGTCTGAAATAGAAGTGTGACGCACTTTGGTCTGAACCGGACTTTTGCAGCAAAACCTTTCAAAGGGGAAAACTACTACTACAGCCAAGTTTCCAGACATCCTTCTAAAACCCAGATGTTGCCTCATCTCAAAGACAAAGCTTTATTTATTTATAAATATTCACCACTTTTATAGCATATAGCACAAATTGCAATGCCTGAGTTTATGCTAAAGTGGAAGAGGTCAGTCACTAATGAGTGACACAAATGGCTGCGTCTCTTAGCAACTGTACAACCACTTCAACGTGGCCATGACCCCTCCCTAGCAAATGTTTGACATGCCAGCCACCCTGTCTGCTTGTAAGTCGTTCGATCCGTTCCTAAAACTTCATGAGCTGCCTATTTAGAAAGCATTTTCAATGTCAAATATTTTGGTATGTTGTACCTTTCTTTTTTGTATTTTATGTATCTTATTTTATTTTATTATTCCATTTTGATATTTTTAGAGTACTGCATCTTTAGTTCGAGACATCAGGTCACTTTATTTTGTTAACAGAGTTCATGTAATTCTACAACATATCAATTTTTTTTGGTATAGGATCCTCTGGTAAATAAGGATGTTGTTGTTGTTGTAATGGGTAAGAGGGAAGGGCTTACAGTAATTAACTGCAGAGTTCACAGTTTGACTTCCTGCGGTTTCTCAAGTATTCCATTAAAAATTACAGCACAGTGTCACACAACATGGCACAGAGGTAATGTGGTTTGATGTGGTTGAGGGGTGGGTTTAGCAATATTTTGGCAGAGGTTTTGGTATAACCTTCCTGTCTAGGTTATAGTTTCTTATAATGAATGGTGACCATCTTTTTTTTTTTTTGTCACCACAACCCTTCTACGAACACAATATGTCTTTTATTTGGCAGTGCATTTGCAAAGAAGCTAAACAAAGGAGCGCACGTCTTGTACACCTGCAAACAATTATTTGTGTTTTGGATGTGTTATAAGGGGAGTGTGTATGTCTTTGCTATTCATTTTATTTTTATTTTGCAATAAAAATTACTAAAGAGGTTTATTGGATGGTAATTCCGATTTATTGATATTTTTTTAACTAAATATTTCTGCCTTGTTTTTGAATTGCAGGATAATAAAGATGGCACTTCGAATGAAGGAATCTTTGTGTCGAAGATTGTGGAAAATGGGCCGGCGGATAAAGAAGGGGGTTTGCAGATCCATGACAGGATAATGGAGGTAAATGCCTCTGTTTTATACCAGATACTCTAGCCTAACCAAGACGCAGTGCAACAACTTGAGAGATGTATTTATGATTTCCTTTCTGTGCTAAAATGAAATTGTTGTGGAGTGATAATCACAACTTATATGATATGTGTTCACAGTTATTTAATTTTTGTAGCTATGTAGATGTGTAGTGCAATGTCGTTTTGGACAGAAACTTTAAACATGTTGCACTATGTCAGGACAAAGATATTTGGCAATTGCAGCTCAACCAGAAAAGAACAGTTCTACAAGCCTGTGTTGAAGATATATACCTGTACATAAAACAGTACATCATGCAATACCCTTAAAATGGCTTGGAGGTAAATGCTTTTGCAAAATTCCTGTTAAAAACTTCCTGTTCAAATCTTTCAGCCCTGACTATTTCAGAATATCTCAATTTGGTTGTTAGATTTATTAGATGTTGTTTACTCACTTGTAAATGAATCCTTCCTGGCTGGCTTCGGGTCAGAAGGCTCTCTCTTACCTTGGAACAAAATCTGAACTGTTTACAAAGGCCAAAAGTTCCCAGTGGTTTCTTTTAAGGGTGCATAGAAAGTCAGCCCTACAAAGGTTGCTTTTATAGCAGCATGAAGCTCAAGTGTGGTACAACGAATGCATTGAATTCTCTGTAGCATGTTATAAATATGGCCTGGGTCTGTACAATTGTTTAGCTAAGTTAATGTAAATATTTTCACTTCGTGGAGTCGAATCATCATTCAACGAAATGGTAGCTTTCACCGCAAGACTTTTTCCCCTTAAGAGTTAGTTGAAAACGTTACTTTTTGGTTGGGAGATTTATTAATTTTAGCTTGACGTCAGTATACGCAGTATGTAGGATGAGGAAGTTGTGTCTGCTCTTATGCTAACTTTTAACATGCAGTGTGCTAACCGTTAGTGTCTTAAACTCTCCTGTTCGTTTAGATATGCCATAAGCCCGTGAGACAATGGATAGATTGAGCCACCTAAGGCGACAGTAATGCACTCAGCGCCTGGTGACTTAAGATCACTAAACTGGGGGATGCTTGGGTCCCAGATTGGTTAATGCATTGGCCGGAAATGTGCTAGTATGACTTACTTGGAGGAAGGGGCCAGAGTGAGGGGAAAAGCTTTGGATTGTGCTTAGCATGCCAACTGCTTTGCTCTGATATCCGAGAGTGTTCCCTGTGGTTTTTGGTGGATGTCACCTACATCTCTGCTTTTTCTTTTTTTTTTTTTTAAAGACATCAACTTAACAATACATTGATATTTGAGAAGGGTTATCAGTGACTGGTTTAGTGTTTTCATTGTAGTGTAAGCTTTTTCAAGATATTTTGCTCTAGGATGGCACTAGACCTAGAAAGCCACTATTTGTCTCTGTCTTTTGAATAATTAGGTGAGTCAGCATGCGTGCCAGAGGATGTAAATACACGAGGAACACGAAGCACAAAGCCCTAGGTCAGTCTATTGAGGAGACCTTTAAAATTTATAGTCAGAAACTCTCTCCCACAATGCAATGCTGTTCCCACCCTGTGCAGTCAGTTTGGATCATGTGTACATGGGAATAACATTTTCTGCTTCCTTCAGGAGATTTATCGAGGCTTTTAAAACTACTTTAATAATGTTTCCGCCAGTCGAAAAGGATGCAGTAACGCTTTTCTTTCTATCATTGACACCTGAGGTAATGTGGTCTCTGAGATCAAAATGTGGATACTAGCGTTACTTGAGCGCCTCAGGTGGTATCGCATATTTAATTATGTTGACTTGAAAAATGACTTTCTGTAGAAATACAATCACAGGGGAAGAATTAATGCAAAATTGCTTGCAGCAGTTTTGTTTCCATTGAAATTCCACTTGTACCTTTTTAAACCAACACCCTATGGTCCTATCCTTTAGAGCCCGTGAGAGTTAGACTCAGCTGGAGTTTTCTGTGTAAAATATCTTCCTCCAGGACCAAGCACTCCTCTGTCTCTTTTGCTACATCAGCATTTTTTCATCCATCGCTCAGGTTATCCATTTGTTTCCTTTCCCCCCACAGCTCATTTGGATTTACTTGGCAATTGTGCCTTAGATGCCTCAGTTTCACTCTATAATATTTAAACTACAATATACTGAAGTATACTTCAGATACACTTAAAATATCTTGCATTTAAAGAATGACATTTATCAAAGATCGTACTATCCTCAACAACAGTAAAATTAAAACCCATTTTAGGCTTGATATTATGAAATATGCATTGTACATTTGTAAGATGTGCAAAGTGTTACTCTCAAAATCTTCAGCAATATATTTGATTTATGTAAATAGATTTACTTGGCATTAAATAAGTGTATGTACATGCACATTACATTAAAAAGGGATCTGCTTATTACCGCGACCCATTTATTTAAGCTTTGGCCACAATGCGACCAACTACATCATTGAACATGTCAACAAATTTCATCATAAAATCAAGATTCATTTGAACCTACTTTAAAAATGTCTTTGCTGTTCAAAAGATGTGTAATAATGCTATTAAGTCCATTTTATCATGTTTACCATTCAAGCGAGAGACTGTTGGGTGACTAGCATTCACTGATCAGTACAATGCATTCTGGAGTTGCGACAGCATCTATGCCGAGAGCATCCAGGCGGAGCGTGTGAATTTGTGTCATAGGGTGAGCAGGGCCATCACGGTACTCAGCGAGCTTTGTGCACATAGTCCTGACAGCGGCAGCAATGGGTGACTCACTGAGCGAACATGAGACATTCAAGTCAGGAACACACTGCACAGATCATCTGGCCCTTATGAACGAGCTCAAATAAATTTCACTGCCCGACTTTATAGAAAGTAAAGGAATGTTTAATTTCTCACTTTTTACAGGTAGTGAATTGGGAAATCATGCAGAATCCTTTTATTCTCCATCTTCTTTTGGCCTCTGAGATGTTATGTGCACGTACATGACATGCCCATAAAGATCTAAAATCTCCCACGGCTGTCCAATGGAGGAGTATCATGGCAGATGTTCTTGTTAAGCACCAGAGAGGCAGGCTCAGATAATTCAGCGGATGAATAGCACCTTGTTCGCTGTAGACATTTATTTTCTCATAAAAAAAGATGTAAAAAGGGAAGGGGAAAAAACGGTGCAGTGTTTGTGCTCCACACTGTTCAAAAATCTTCACACATAGTAGTCGTGTTTGCCTGCGACAGTTTGATTTATGCATGATTGGATTTGTGTTCGCTTGTGTTCAGAAAAACATGTTTATTCTAGACCTCAGCTTTAAATTGTGAGTGTTTGTATATCACAGGAATTCATGTGTTTGTTAACATTTTTTTAACTAAGTTGTGCTATTCTACATTTATTTTTTTTTTATAAAGTAATTGCGCCCTATAGCGTCATTAAATAGAGTTGCCGTCTGCCATTGTATGGTAAAACAGGTAGTCTTGCACCATTCACCATTGGTTGAGCCAGAAGTTTACATTTCAGACCACTCAAATAAACAGAGCTATGTTAAAGTGCTGCAGAGTCACTGTGTTTACACTGGTCTGGGAAATCAACCCACAAATGGCTTACTCATAGTTGTCTCTAAACATTTAGCGGAGATAGAAAGTATTTTACCACAACTAAATGGTAAAAACCAACTTTACGCATTCTGTTCGGTGCAGCTAATGTACATTTTCTATTTTTTCTCAACCTAAGGGGCTTTGGGAGCACAGTGCATGCATATATTACCTTTAGCTGATGTTTATGTCATGTTTTTTGATATCCAAGTGTAGGGCTATCGAGAATTGGATGAGTTGGGGTAGAAAGAGGTCATGGAGATAGACTGGGTTGTAAATGTCACCTTGTAAAAGCCTGCAAACAGACAAAGGTCAGAGGTTGAACAACGTCCAGACTTTAAAAAGCAACTCCACTGAGAAGCCAGTGTTTGCCATCTGAAAGAAGCAAGAGTACCAGCATAACAGAAGACTGGTTGTTTTCAAACAAGCGTTTAGTATGGCTAGGAGTATTTGAGGAACGTGTCATTTTTAATAGCATTTTATTTGGCCTATTACATTTCCAAAAGATCATGCCGTGCTAGTATAGCATCCTCCTCAAAAACAAGCATGCTTGTTTTCATCTTGCTTAAAATACAAATAATGCATGTGCAGCCTAGTAACACCAGTGGTTCTTTATCTTTTTCTATCTCCAAATAGCTGTAAGGTTACCAACAGTGCACCACTTAACACCCAACAGTGCTTTCAGTTATTTTAGTGTGTGTTCGCTGTCAGATGTGGCGTTAAATGGCGTGAGGGGTGAGTGGCAACATGAAAAGAGTGGCAGCTTGAATAGATATGTTAAGAGTCTGGAGAGGATGGGGCCCATTTCCAGCATGCAGATGAGTCCTCAGTCCTTTGAACTCAGGTTCTTAGCATTCTTGTCCACTGATGATTAAGAAGAACCTTGTAGATCACAGCTGTAATGAAGGACAGAGAAGGAAAACATGTATAAAATTTGCAGTTGGTTATATAGAAAGGGAGATTCAGGATGCCCTGAATCTTTGAGGGAAATTTACTTTAACTTCAGATGATATAGGCTTGGTAGTCCGTTTCTTTGGTTTTTTTTGGGTGGAGTGATTTAGAAAGGGCTTGGATTTAAAGTGTTCTTAATTCACCTCTCATTCTTTGATCACGTTTTTTTGTGAAATGTAATTTGGGTTAATCATGTTCATTTTATAACATTTCTGTTTTAAGTGTGAAAAATTAAATTTACATAACACTGAAGTAAATTTTCCAATAAATAAAATTATTGCATTAAGAGTAAAAAAAATATATATATTATAATATATAACAATACTCTAGCTCATGTAGTATACTCTCCAATGAAACAGTCATTAACCTTAGTCCATCCCACTCTAGACTTTTTTTGACCAGCATGTACATTTTTAAATCAGGAGAACGTGTTCTTGCTTTAATCAGGGACACAAAGTCAGGTCAACCCAGCATGGGGGCCAGTCTCCACCCTTCTTCCTTGACAACTAAGATATCACAGCACATGTCATCTTTAGCGTGGAATGTGTCACAAGGTTCTCTTGTGTTATTTCTGACCGAGTCCAACAGAGCTAATCAGAGTTGGCAGCTAGTTCACTGTGGGCAGTATCACATGTTATTTGGCGTCTGATAGCAAGAAGAAAGCCTTTGTCAAAGACTTTATTGGATTTGTGCTCCTGTCTTTTTTCTAGATGGAAGTTAGCAGGGAGAAGGAGAATAGGCAAGTAAGACTGTTAGTCCCAGCGGAGAGCTGCTTTCCAGTTGACTGGAATGGCTGACTTAGCTTATTACAGGACATTAAATCCATTGGAAGTCTTAAAAGGGATATAATAGGATTCTGGTCTTGGCTTCTGTTATAGCAGAGCATGCATGGTTGAAATGGATGGTCCTGTGGTGCATGCATGATTGTGTGTAGCTGTACAGTGTATGCCAAAATTATTAAAACAGTAGTATTTTTACAAGCTAAAAATGGTTTTAAGTCAATATGGCTTAGCCTACTACTGTAAATGTTGTGAAAAAAACTTGCTTTTTCTCATTTTTACAATTTATTGCTTCTAAAAGGTTTAGAGAGGGGGGATATGTAGGTATAATTAAGGCTAATTGTCTTTCAGTCAATCACCAGGTTTGTGTAAACATATCAGTAACAATAGTCTCAGGTTGCCTTCCCAGCTGCTTTCACAGTCAGACCCTGTTAACCCCCCACCTTCTATGCAAGCCGCCCACCCCCATAGCCTCTCTAATTGACTACCCTCAATTAAACGCTAATAGGCTGATTAACAGACCCTCGGTCGTGAAGTAATAGCCAGTCGTTTCCTTCTTGTTGCCCTCAGTAATGCAGGCCAGGCCCCAGGCCTGTTAATTACAACCCACATCGAATGCCCTCAGCAGGACCTGAGAAATGTAGCCTGTCCAAGTCAGGAAAGTGTGGTAGATGTTAAAAAAGAGCATGTCTGCATTATGGATTGTTTCAGCCATCTGTAATGCAAAAGAAGAAGAGAAGGCTACCACAAAGTGCTCTCTGCGGTAAGGCCACTTGTTGACTTTCACTGGGCTTTCAACTCGTGGCTCTCTATATCACAGTAAATCAATAGGAATGGACAAATCATTATTTAATTTTGTTCATATAAGGAAACTCGTAATTTTTTGGTGGCTGGGTATCTGAGTCGAGACGTCTTATCGTCTGTGATTTTCACCAAATATGGTATCAAGGAGTCAGATCATTTATGAATCCATCTACTTTTATGAGAACACATGAACACAGTCTTCCTGTTTTAAGACTTGGACATAAAGGTAATTTTCTACTCACTCCCTCTTTTTATGGACGCACAGCCACAGTGATCTTGTAAATGTACTTATTGAATGTCTGTTCTATAATTTAAGCTTGGTTTTCACCATATTTCAGCAGCTAGCTCATGATTAAAGTAAGCACGTTGTAGCCCGAGCTGAGAACTGAAGTCCTATTTCCTGTCATAACTCACCAAAGTACAAGACTACACTTCTTTGTCCCTCCTCCCAACAGATATATTTTAATGTACTCAAAGTGACTATTTCAATGCCAGAGACATATTTAGGCTTGAATACCTGCCCAGTGCAATGCAAATATGTGACCCAGCTAACATTCACTAGTAGGAGACTAGATTTGATTTCCAATATCCTCCTAGTCTTTAAACTAGGTTGTTACTATTCTGGTAGGTAACAAAGAAGAGAAATGCAGCAATGCTGAAAAACTAGTGGGTAATTTACTTGATTTACATTGCAAATTGCATTTTTACATGTTTTGTTAAAACTGTTTTACTTGCACAGTATGTTTTTAGACCCAAGAAGACTATATTGCAGTTGTTGTATGTCTCAGAACTGGTTTATGCCAACATTTTACTCCAGATTGCATTAAGGTTGTTCTTAACCCATCTTAACCTACTACTACTACAAGATTTCTTGCCGTTGTTGGGTGTTCCCGGTCTAGTGTTTCAACTCGGTAACAAGTGAAGTCAATAATAGTCCAGTTGAGTCTTCTATTTGGCTACAATTGGAACATAGTTGGTCCGAGTTCGATGGTTGAGGTCTTTGTGTTGGCAGGCCTCAATAATCAAACTCCTTTTAAATCCAGACAACACAAGTTGGTGTAGAATTCCTTTCCTAGCCTGACAAGCTTTCTTTTCAAGAGCCGTTTAAGAAAGCAGTCTTTCACACACCAAACAAAGTGGAACCAGCAACCGCTGTGCACCCTTCTCATGTAAATGAGTGAAAACACTATTCCCAAGTCATGTTATTGTCCTTGTGGACCTACCGTGTGCGTCCCTGTTCCACTGAAAGAGATGTACTCCTTTCACACGTACCTTCTCCATTTGATTGTGGGTAAACTGAAAGACGCAGAAAGTCTACAGAGAAATTAGTTTGACTTAATGTGACAAGTGGGAACTGGGTAGTCCAATATATTGTCCTGTTGTATCAGTAGGTACTTTTATGTGCTTTATAAGTACCCTATATTGTCTTTCTTAAATAGCTGTTCAAAGTTTTGCTGGAATATTGCAATATTCCAAGTGCAAGAGAGTCGCAGTGGACTACCAGTTGAGTTACTAATATAAAGACTTAAGAGGAACTAAGAAATGTATTATAATTTTCAAATGTATTTTAATGAACCTAGATTTTGACCAGTGTTCAGGCAGAAACGAGGCAAGTAATCAAATGCTTGGTCCTGTTGTGTATTATTATTGATGTGCGTTCTTGTGTTACTTTGATAGATCTTCAAGTGCAGGGGTGTCCACCCAGGGAACCATCCTGCAGAGAAGTAGCTAGTCAACGTCTGCTGGACTCTAGAAGCTTTCAGGCAGTTGTCTAAGCAGAAGATAAACTGAGGAATGAGGCAATTCAGGAACAGGATTGACATTTGATTCATTAAGCTGAATGTAAACATGTTGACAGTTACTTTGCATCTAAGAATACAATAATGCCTTCTTAGTTGACCCTTGCAGTGAGATTGAAAAAACACGTAGTTGCTTGGAGTGTTTCTCGATACTTAGGACTAGGGATGCTCATTTCGGTTATTTCTCATAACCGACAACCGACGCTCGTTAACCGATTATTAACCGGTTAACTGACA
>JAUCNO010000353.1:17056984-17075594 GCA_032353835.1 Enteromius viviparus
ATATTTACTGATTGATGGAAGAAAACATAAAAAATTTAGAATTTTTAAATAAAAATAAAAAGTATTTTTACTAGTGTTATCATGGTACAGTATTGATAATATGTCCTATTTTATCACTGTACCATGTTACCACCATAACACTTTTTTTGGTAAGAAACTGCAACAAAGCACGTTTTTTAAAAACCGCTATCTGAAATTGTTTCTGTGAATGGGTGTGACAGTAAATTGGGGTCTCTGTAGTCATACAACTGTCCAGGCCAGTCCAGGCGTATGCATGTTGGAAAGTGTGTGCGTGAGATGTTTGTAGGTTGCTATCGCAAGAGCAGGTTGGCATGGCTGAATATGAAAGTTGATGATAGCACATTCCCCTCACATTTCACAGGTTCGTAATCATCTCTACTTCATTCCTCTCACTTCCAATCTCTCACCCCGCTATATTTCTCTCTCTCTCAGCGTTTGACTGCTTAGCCTGTCACTCATATCAGCCTCTGAATCCCTGCCGTGAGTGTGTGTGTGAAATACTAACCGAAGGTCATCTTCTCACTTGATACCATCATGCGTGAATGAACAATATGTGCCTGTCGTGAACAGGTTTTTGCTTATAGTCAAGGTATTTCTATATTCTTAATACACACAATACAAACACACATTTTAGTAACTCCTGCTTGTGTGTAGCACCTGCGGCTCTGCATCTGCAAAGGATCCCAGCATCAGGAAAGAGCAACTAAAGTTTCATTTACATCAAGTTTGAGCGGCACGGTGAAGACTGTAAGCATGGGCAGCAGCAAACCACTGTATATTTTAGCACATGTTCTCATTTCGCATGCAAAGGCGGCATCTAAACAAGTCTTACAGGAAATGAAGAGAAAAGGTCCACACACACACAAATACAGTATACAGTTATATTATTTTATCTGCAAAGTCAGGGGAAATTGTCTAGTTCTATTTGATGTGCACAAATGTGACTAACAAATTAAATGTGCATTATGATCCTTTAAACGTCAAAAAACACTTCATATGAAATATGCAAAACCATAAACCCTGCAAATATAGTGTTTGTATACATGAAAGTGAGGCATTCTTTGATTTTTATGCTGATTTGCACATGAGCACAAACTCTAGTCTTTGAATTGGAAGTGAGCTTGAACTTTAAAGTGACTCATATCACATCCAATCGCAAATAAAAGCGTTTATCACAAATATAATATAACGAGAACACAGAAAGAAAGAAAAGATGAATCATGGGAAGAAAGCAGGGACTTCTGTGTAGTTGACATGTAGTGTTAGATAGTGACAGAGTGAACATACCTGCTGTTGTTCTTTGATTATGTCTCTCTCGGTTCGAGTCTCTTTTCTCCCTTAATTATCTTTCGCTCCTCTCCGGTTTTCTTTAAGTTCCTTGCTTGTGTGTGTGTGTGTGTGAACAGGAGGCATGTGAGCGGATGATGAGCAGAGTTCGGCTCCGTCGTGGCGCCTCCTTCAGTCACCGCGCGCGAGCGCCGTCTCCTCCTCCTCTCTCTCTCTCTCTCTCTCTCTCTCAGGTTAAGAGGAAAGGATGCCCTCCGATGTTCTCAAATCGCCCTCATCGTCACTAGTTTCTTCGTCACCGAACACTGGAAACTACAGTGAATAGTTAATAATAAAATAAAATAAAACAAATATCAGCATACAACAAAACGAATTAAAAAAAAAAACGTATCGATTTGAAAAATTAATGTTATACAGTGAACCTATGGATATGTTTTTATTTCATTCTGATTTATTAATTAAATACAACCATAAAAAATAAAATCTATTGCTGTCAAACGATTAATTGCATCCAAAATAAAAGTTTTTCTTTGCATAATATATTTGTATGTACTGTGTATATTTATTGAGCATATATAAATACAAACACATGCATGTATATATTTAATGAAAATATGTTATGTTTATATATTAAATATATTTATATATATGGATAAGAAAATAAATATCCTTTCATTAAATTAATTTACATGTAAATACTTTCAAAATATATACTGTACGTGTGTGCTTAAATATTAACATAAACAGCATAAACACATTATGTAAAAAAAAACTTATTTTGGATGGGATTAATCGCTTGACAGCACTAAATACATTAACAAAAAATATAGCGCCCCCAAGAGTCCACGCTTTTATATTTTAATTAATTTCACACACCTATTTTTGTTTCTATGAATTCATTCATAAGTGATAATGATCCCGAGAAAAACAACAAAGGTAGATTTTTACTGTACACACACGTTGTTTAGGACAGTGTTTTGAAATACAGAGATAAAATGATCATCCAGAACTATACATTTTAATTCAGTTCACTTTTAAAGAGTGGGCAACTAAAATTAACATCTAACAGTTCACTTGTCAGATCGAAACGTGGTTGTTTGTTACATATTAACACTTACAGAGTGATCTGTTAAAGCACATTCATTGATGTGAGAAGAGGTATTAAATTCAGATTTAATGTGAATCAGCCATGACCAAGTCATAATTCAAGTGATTCAGGCTAGACAATACAGCAGACAGACCAACATAACACCTTCCACAGCAAAAAGGATTCCGTAGAAACATACATAAGTTTAATTTTGTACCAATGACTAAATAATGGAGCTTAAAAAAAAAAAATCTACTATATAAATAAATATATAAATAATGTGTATTTTGTACACATTTTTAAACAATAAAAAGATTACCAAAGACCAAGAATAAGTTAATTCAACTTTCCTTTATTAATAACAAAAACAGCAAAACCGTACAATGCCAACATCAAAATCCAAAACATATATACAGTACAAGGCAAACCTGGAGTACAGTGATTAGAAGCTCTCAGACTAGGGTACACATAGATCACAACTCCCATGAAGCTATGGGAAATGAGGAAATAAATCTGAGAAGTTTCAATACAAGTCAGTTGAAGATAGTTTTTAAAAGTATCTGATGAATAAGCTTCAGCTAATGAATCAAAGAGATTCCCCCTACAAGAGAAACAAAACTCTAAGAACAGTATAGAAACACTGAATAAAATGAGTGCTTTGTGTTCAGTACAACAATACCCAGAACTTTGTAAATCTATAGAAAAAAAAATAACCCCTCAATGAACAGGTGTGAAAAAGTGCTGGATAAATAGAAAAATGCAGCTTGACTGTGTTCACAGTGATATTAATATTCCGTCATTCTGCTTTAATTTTAAACAAGTCAACCGTCCTGTGACCTGCTGTGACTTACAGGGCTCAGTAAAAAAAACGTATTGGAATTTCTGAATTAATGCAATGATCTTATTTACACCGCTTAACTGCACCAACAAAAAAAACAAAAAGGAAGTTTTATTAATTAATGAAGTAATGGAAGTACAGTGATAATGACTGATGAAAGTAGATTTGGCATAAAAAGGGAAGGGGAAGCCACTGTACCCTGGTGCTCCATAACCAAAACATGTGCCCTGAATGTGAAATCCCCAAATTAAACTAGTTTAACAGTGAACCAGGCTAAACGAGTAAATAAATGAACTTAAAACAACAGACTGAACAGTCCAAACAGTTACCTAAATGCATGTAGTGCATCACCAACAGTGAGTCAAACGTTAAAAATAAGCAAACGTAAAATATAAATATGCATTTGTGAGCTTAAAAGTGTCTTTAAAGTTAGTTGGCCATGACAAAAAAAGAAAAAGAAAAAACACAGACGATACAAATAAATGGGTGGAATAAGCCAAAGGAAACAAAGCTTGGCGAAGGTTTCAGTGTGTGGATGTGTCAGGAGTTAGGTTACAATATGATCACGTGATCATAAAAACATCTTCACATCACACCCAGGGTGACCCTATCTGCGGAGGTGTTTGAAAGCGCAATGAACTTCATTGCTTGATCTCCATCGGGTATGTTCACCTCTGCTTCTATAGGTTTCGACCCTTAGACAAAGAAACAAAGTGAGACTGTGAAAGTGACTCTCGCGACTAAACAAACAAAAACAACTTACCAAGAAAAGAAGTCTGTGCTAGTGCTGAAGGCTACAGAAGGGTCAGCAAAGTCTGTACTCCACAATCCACATAGTTCTGAAAGAGAACCACACATACACTTATTGAGGAGGCTTTGAATTTTAGCATATAGTTTGCAATTTATATATCAAGCCAGCACTGCCATCTAAAGGCTTACCACAGCACAACAGTCCAATGTAATATAGGTGCATAGCACATCATGAACTATGGGTAATAAAGACTGTACATTTACGTTAACATTGTGGAAGTCATGAAAACTTATAGTGGATCTGGTTCCCTGCCTAGAGCCCTGAGAGTTCACTAATATCTCTAACTTTATTATCATAAACTGGGGTTCACTATAACTTTCCAAAATACATTACATTTGACTCGAAATTGGTAGAAATACTGCTATTGCATTTTTAAAATATACTCAAAATGAAGGAAAAACAAACTTAACGATTTTGCCTCGAACCATAAATATCACAATCAAACATTAAACACACAATTGTAATTATTTTATGCAATTGGGCCGTGATTGAAGAGCTTTAGCAAATCTCTGACCTTAAGACCTTTAGTGAAGACTAAAGTAAAGCCTGTGCTTATTGCTACACTGCACTGATATTATTAAAATGCTAGAGGCAGCAGTCTTGGACTAGCTTACACACACACTCTTCTCAATTTAATTTAATGGGTAGGGCAAGAACACTGGGCTTAGTAAAGTGGTTAAGATCCTTGTTCAAATTATACTGTAAGCAATTACTATATATTGACGCATCTCCAAAGACAAAAGAACAGTGAGAAATATTATTTTAACAAGGCAGCATTTTTTTTTTTTTTTAAATAGGAACATTTAAAACAGTTCTACTTTGCAATATTATTTCTGTTTCAAATAATTATATTTGATATTCAAATAAGTTTATTTCCATAATGGCAAAGCTGAATTTCAGTTTTCAGTGATCCCTCAGATCATTATAATATGCCAATTTGACACTAAAGAAACATTTATTTCAATGGGTGTTAAAAACGATTTGTGCATAAACCATGATTCCTTGATAAACGGCTGAAAAGAACAGTTTGAAACTGATTTTTTGTGACATTAGAAATGCAAACTTTTGAATCGAACTATATTTCTAGATATGGCATTTTGAGATGCATCTACAATCTTAGTTCAACCTATTTTGCTCTGTTCCTTCTTTACCAATCAAGATATAGGGGAGTGGAGCTGACCTGATTGACAAGCCTCGTCCTCTGCTCTCCACACCACTGTGGCAGGGGATACTAACACACACACACACACACACAACCCTCACAATGGTCAAATTTCTCTGACTGGCAGGTTTTGGTAAACTAACACATCCAGAAAAGACAGTGTGCATTAACACAAATGTGCACATATGCGTCACTGTACCTGGTATGCATACGTGGTCTGTGCATAGTTCATGGGCACCTGTGGGACAATAAATCCTGGAGGACTGGAGTACGAGTAGGGCTACGAAGGCATACAGGAAAAACACATTCAATGTGCAACGTTTTAACTCCTTCACATGATGTTGATGCAAGGGTGGTTTGTATGAACATTGCTTAGTTACCTGCATGTATTGATTCCCTCCATTGAAGACAGGTGAAGGCTGGGCTAGGCCTGGGGGACAGCAGCTGCAGTACACATACGGGCTGGGGCTTATCCACTGCGATGGACCAATCAATGGAGAGGACACAGAACCTGGAAAAAAAGAGATTCAGACACATTTTAACTTATGAAATTGCATGACTTTAAGCTTTTAAGACAACATTTATTATTGCAGAAGTGACTGTAAAAAAATAAAATTTAATAAAACGTTAAACCACTTACGAGAATTTCGCTCCTTCATGATGGCAGGTCCCAGTTTGAGTTTTTTCCCTTTAAAACTGATCGGCTGCTGTAGAAGAATTAAAGTATTACAAGACATTAAGAGGTCCTCATAACATCAACACAAAGACGAAAAACAGAAGACCTTACATCAACGATAGTCTGGATATCCACGTCCTCGCTGAAATAAACAAAACCGTACCTATGAGAGAGATGATGTACAGCTGATCAGAGGTGGATGGTAAACATTTTTTAAAGCGGTTTCCAAGAAATATTCTATAAAAAGATAATGGCAATTGTTTCATCATCTACTCCTTCGCATATTGTTCCAAAACTGTTTTCTTTGGATGGAATAACAGTAAATGACAAAAACATTGCATGATTGTGATAGTCTGGTAAAATTCAAATTCAAACTCAGTTTGAATTAACCATTAGAAAATAACTCTTAAATATCAGTTTAGGCTTGTTGGCTGGTCTCCAACCCTTACCAGTTGATTTAAAAGGCTGTTTTTTCAAGGATTTTCTTCATCTTTTTTAGTCAGGCTAACTACATCCAATTAAAAATTGAAAATATTTGTTTTCCAGCAGGGGCAGGGCAACTCTCGCTCACCCTTTGCATATTCCTCCTCGATAAGTGATGATTTTCACTTCTTTTACAGACCCGTACTTGGCAAAGAACTCTCTGATCTCATTCTCGTCCACCTGATGGAAAAAGTAGATACAATATATGGACAACAATACTGAGACGCCCCCTTCTAATAAACAGGTTTGGTGCTTTCCACGAGTACAAATCTTTATGTGCAAGCATATTATTATATTCCAGAGATTCTAACATGGCAACGCCTCTGTGTGGAAGCCAATGCTCAACATGAAATGTGAAAGAACTTGACTGGTCTGCAGCATCCCAGCTTAACATTTTAAATGCATACTTAAAAAAAAAAAAACTAAAAAAAAAAACTCATCACTTAAGGCCAAAACTTTTGGCTGTATAGTGTAGGAACTATGGCACTTTAGGTAGAGTGTAGAATTGTACTGCATTATTTTGAACATCCAAGGCCACAAAATGGCCAGCGTCATTACCTTCATGTCAATCCCGCCGACGAACAGTGTGTTGGGCGTCATCTTTCCCTCAGGTAAAATATAACCGTTAGACAACTTCAGAGAGGACGGAAAGCCCTGACGGTGCTTCTGGATATCCTGTATGTATTTCACAACATTTTCGCCATTATAACAACACACATTATCAAGAAGACACGGAGCAAGTTACGTAACGTACATATAACGTAGCATTAGGCCCAACAGGCACACAATTATGAGGTACAAAATACGATTACCTGTGAATATAACCCACATATGAGGCACAGGGGTAACTGAACGCCCTGATACATCTTAAACTTGAAGTAAGGACACACTTTTTGTAATTTATCCCCTAAAAACACACCCCGAAACGCTAAATAAAGCTTCAAACTGCTCGAAACAAACAAGGCCGAAACCGGGTCGACCTCCAGTACGATCTTTCATGTTTCTGCATTAAGCAATCTGGGCATTTAGGGTAAAATTAGTTAATTGGACGAACATTTGTACTCTCCTGACAGATGTACATAATCTAATGGCCGACGGCCTGATTTCCTCTGACGGCGGAGGGTTTGCCGCGCGAACTTTTAACGTTAGCAATTAACGTCAACTTGAGTTTAAAAAAAAGCGATATTTGTAGAAGGCGCCTGAAAGATAGAATTATAGAATACTATTGCTAACTTACTTACCATATCTAAAACAATTAAAATGGCAAAATAAGTTAATGAAGTGAGTGGCTCTTCGGGTCTGTGCTGCTTGATGGAGTTGCATTAAAGCGCCACACCCATTCTCAGTCCTAATTGGAAAATAAACATAAAATATGGCGAATTTTAAACTTACTAATACTTTGAACAGCATTCATTTTTAAATCGTGAATCGGTCAGAGATCAAACATTATACACTGTAATTATTTCTAAAATCATATGACAGATTTGATAGTATAAAAGTATCTGTTTACCGCACGAAAGTTACATTTGAGGACCTTAAAGGATACCGAGACTACCAAAATTATGAATGCAAAGCAAGTCTGAATTTTACGAACAATTAGATTAAACGCTAGTTAATTTAGTAAGAAGGAGCCAATCTTGCTATAGCAATAAATAACCGCTAGATTAAACAAATTATAATGATGAATTGTAATATTTGGACTGAATTTTAGAAGCAACTCATCTACTGCATATTGGTTGACCGGGACTAGTAGTATGAGGAAAATGCACAGAAAATAGAAATCATTAAATAAAAACAACACCAGGGTATAAGAAAAGTGTAGCATGCACAAAGCTTTGGATTAGACAAGAGTAATGCTTTTTATTCATCCAGAGTTAATAGGATATCAGTATTAGAAACATCCCTGTGTTGTGTGCAAAACAATACACAGTTACCACGGGAACCAAGACAAAATGAGGCTTACTGACACCAGAGAAATACTAGAACATAAAAGTTTCACATATCATTGGCTTAAAAATAATAACAAATATGGGGGGGAACAAAAATCCATAATTTAACAAATGACTGTTGTGGTCTTAAAATCGCCTAAAAAAAAGAAAATGCAAAAATGACAACAAAAAAAAAAGACACAAATGGATAACTGTTCAGGCACTGGTTCACATGGAAATTCAGTAAAGATGAGTGAGTGAATTAGAACGACACTCATATTTATAATTATAGTAATACTAAGCTCTCTACTACTAGATTGAGCATCTGTCAATGTCCTGGTTTTGTCACACAACATTTAGTACTCAAAAAAAAAAAAAATAGACAGACATAGAGGGAGAACTGTAACAAATATAGCTTTTATCTGAGGCAGAGAGTGTGATAAATGCATCTCATAGGATATTGATTTAGGAGGAAACAAATATAGGTTTTCCACATAAACGTTACAGCCATAAGGGCATTTTCAAAGAACATTACAGAATGGAGAATCTCATTTGAGTTGAGGCTGCTTTTATGGCTTTGGATACCACATTTAGGTAACGGAGCAAAGAATCCAAGGCATAGGGCCTTACATATGAAAAAAAAAAAAAAAAAAGAAATGTTTGAATTAAGATGCACATAAATACACAGCCAGAGGTCCAAGAAGCAAGAAGTGTGTTTTAGGGATTCAGTTACAGGGCATGGGGCACATGAGGCAGTCAGCCTGAGTTCATATGTGCAAATGTCCAGCTGAGATTCTTAAGTGTTGAAGTGTAGGGTCCTGTCCTAATCCAGGTTCAAAGGTCAGTGGGATTAACAATAGTGAAATCAGAGTCCTTGCTGTGAGTGCTGCCGTCATCTGGACTGGAGGAGCCAGATGTGGTTCCCATCAGAGGGTCTGGAATATCCGTCTTGTTTAGGCCTCGTACGTGCTTAAAGAGTGGAGCCGTGGTGGTTATGCTTGGCTCCTCACTCTCAGAAGGCTCGCCATCCTGCGAGACCAAGATGTAGTCATACCAGTTTCTCCCTTCAGTGATCTAAGATGCAAAGTAAATAAATAAACTGTGTGAAATTGGTGTATTTATGACTGTTTGTTTGGTGAAAATCAGTTAATTGATCTGACAATTGAACAAATCAACTTTCCATTGATGTATGGCTATTAGGATATGACAGTATTTGAAAATCTGGAATCTGAGGGTGCAAAAAAATTCTAATATTAAGAAGATCTTTAAAGTTGATCTTAGCAATGCTTATTACCTAGAAATGAATTTATGTAATGCATGCACTTGCTCACATGGAAAAACGTTGTGAAATCCTCTCTTACCTGTGGCTCTGGTATTGGGGTGATATTCTCAGTTGTCAAGACCTTCTCCTCTTCCTCTTCTTTTTCAGCTACCATGTCTCCTTCCTGGTGGTCATTGTGCTGTATGATAGAACTAGCCGCGTCTTCAAACAAATGGTCTGGATCACTCTGGTCCTTTAGTGTGCTATACTGACTAGAGCAGTAGTGATCATCTGCTATGGTGATCTCCTCATTGTCCTCGGACTCCAGCTGGCTCTGGTTGAATCGCAGAGCCCCCTTCAGGATGTCCTTAATCTAGGGATAACATGAACAAAATGAAATCTAATTTAATATTAGAGCTAACAGATGCCAATTAGTTTTTTTTATCACCCTGAATTGGTCAGCATAGTAATTACATGGGTACTTGGCAATAAACATGATACAAGTATATTCAGCATTTATCCTTCTATTATATATTAAAAAAACTATTTATTTTAGCAATGCCTGATTTCTACCTGTTTTAGTCCAGCAAGTGACACCAGAACCTCATCTTCCTTCTCTAGATGCTCCTGCAGTATCACATCTTGAATTTTGCCTGTTCATCAATCAAAGCACAATCATTATGATTTCATCACCAGTGTTTGTTTAGACAAATGACGGCTTACAGACTCACCTATGTGCATGTTCATCATTTTGGCACAATATTTACTCATGGCTTCTAGGTCATTAATCTGACCCTGTAAGAATGACACCTGGGCCTCCAGCTCCTCCTGTATATTATATATATATATATATATATATATAATATATATAAATAGACAAGCATATACATAAATTAGCATACATATATGGCTTATTAAATAGTAGCTAGTACATGATATCCTAGTACTTTACATGCTATATGAAAATAAAAGAAAACAAAATCAGAGTTTGGGAATGCATATGGAAAAAGTTGAAAAGTAAACATGCTTACCGCATCCTTCTTGTTTATAGTTTTACTGTGAGACCGCGAGCGACTGATATTAAAGAAAGTGTCTTTCTTTGTGGCAGAGGAGGGAGGAGAAGATGTGCTGGAGTCTCGGCCCCTGGACACCGGGAGAGGAGGGGAAGACATCGCATGATCCCGCCCACCAGACAAACTCTCAGTGCTGGGGGAGGAGCTAACCATCCTGGAGGTGTGGCCTGTGAGGTAGACGTTAATAGAGCAGTCACAAACATTAGCCATCAGGCAGCAGCATCAGGTGTAACAGTACATTTTTAACAAATCATACAGCAGGAGAGAGTTGGAGAATCACACAGCATGCAGTAAATCAACCAGGCGTTTAACAAAACATGACTTTAACAGCAGGATCTCACTAAGAGATGACTAATCAGACATTCACAGAACGTTCTAAGAATATTTACATTATTATTTAAAAGCCTGGGATTAGTAAGACTTTTTTAAAAGAAATTAATTATTTTATTCGGTGACTACGGAGTAATTAAAACAGAAGTGACAGTAAAAAAAAGACTAATATAACTAATATAATACAAATCCAGATTTTTTTATTTTTGGTTGAACTTACCGGAAAAACAAACCTGGTGACAAAAAGCAGCACGCCTCATTTTGACATACACGATTACACCAAGTTTATTTGATCACAGACAACCATGCATAGATTACACAGCAGAAGCATAAAAATATACAGGATCAAATAAAATGCATTTATACAGCACACATGCACGCTCTGGTGCTGATGTTGTTGCCATGGCAACAGTTACCTGGTGTTTCTGAGTGAATCTGGGCAGGGAGAGATATCTGAGAGGCTCCACAAGAACCTACATCTAACAGACAGCAGAGTAAGGCTACAGCACACCTGTACCTGTGCTTGAGCACATGCATGAACATATCCATGCACACTGAAGTATTAATAACTTAAGGAGGTATACGGGTAAAATTAACACAGTCCATAAGCATACAGGGTCAAAAAGGTTTGCGAGGGCTCACCTTTGCTGAGGTGCACCGGCATACTTTCAGACTTCAGCAGCCGGTGCTGATGATGCGTTTGCGGGACCAGTTGAGATTTTATCTGCGTGTTTGAGGGGGCGGTGCATGATGGAGGCTCAGCCAATGGGTGTGGCACAGGAGCGGAAGGGGGAGGGGCTGATATCACCTCACTGTTAATTGGTGAGAGGCCGCTGGAGCCACCTCCCATCGGCGCAATGAGCTTCCGGCCGAAATTAAGAAGAGAACTGGATACTTTATTAATGTTGAGAGGTGCTGCTTTAGTGCTAGCCCTGGAGGGAGAGAGGAAAATAAATAAATATATTTTTTTTTGTTAATTACTTATTAATATTAATATAAAGGTACAGTGCATATATGAATAATTATATTATATTAATACGTGATAAGATACCGAGTCTTGTTGACCAAGTCGGCCCCACGAGTTTTGTAGTAATCAAGGTTTTGCTGGAACTGGTAGTTAACCGGTCTGGGATTATTCTGAAGTTATATAAAAAGACATGACAAAAGAGCACAATAATTAATAATAATACCCTCAGATATGTACTGTCTAACAATTATATTATGATGATTCCTTTCTTTAATACAAAATATATTTTATAAATATAGTTTTTTTTTAATGCATATTTCATAAAATAAATGCAATTTGTAATAAACCTTTTTGTTGTCGTTTCTAAATAATATTACATGTTAAAATGTGAATGAGAGTACCTTTGGGTCTCTGAGGAAGAGTGCTTTCAGCAGCAGAGAGTGGATGTCTCCAATGGGAGGATAGTGCATCAGGAGCCCGAGACACGTCTGGAAGTTACTAGCGATCACTGCAGCATGAACAAAACCGGAACGATAGTTACTGCATATTCAAATAAACTGATAACATTCTTAGAGCTCTTTGTAAAGATAAATGTTCAGTGCCAGCTGGCATAAGCCAACTCATATGCATGCCATTACTTGCTGCGTTTAGATTGGTTATGTATCGTGATGCGATTTGACTACGCACACTATTGATATGTGGGTTTATATTTCTTGATATTCATCCACAGAGCTCCAAGGTGAACACTCAAAGCATGCTTAGGCATTAAGCAATCTATATCTTGTGTTTTATAGTTTTAGTGTATTATGAATGAAGCAGACGAGTAAGAACTGAACTCACGTGCATCTCTGATGTACAGAAGCATAGCGACAAACACGTAATCCACCAGGTCCAAAGTGATGCTGTCTGCAAAAAGAGCATCCCAGACCACCAACAGATCCTGCAGGGGAAACTCCCGACCAAACAGCAGTCGAACCCAGCGACTGGCCACCGAGACAAAATAATACAAAACCCATAAATGATGAGGGGGGAAAAACACAGACACATGCACATCTTTAATCCTATATGGTTTCAATTGAACACATATAAAAGTAAAAAAAACAATGCTTAAAAAATAATAGATTATTATTAATATACCAGAATAATATGTTAAATACAAATAAAGCAATTATATATTTTTTTAATTATATTAAAAGTAATATAAGTATTATTATAATAAATAAATATAATAATAATAAAAATATTGTTCTCTCATACTCACATGCCATAAATCTGGGGAGCTATTTCTAGTCTGTTGAGGTGCATGTAGAGTTCAATGTCGTGTTTCTTTACTAGCTGGTCCTGAATTCGGTTGACTTTGGTCACAATGGCTACAGAAGGGCCTGAGTCCTGTGGTCTTGCAAACGGCATGCTGGTTAACATCTCTTCTTTGCCCTGAAGGATTTAAATATAATATTAGCAAGATTGAAGTTTGAATTTGACACCAACAAAATATCAACCAATGAGCTACATATATCAAAATATCAAGTTTTATATAAAATAATCCCTGGTACCTTTCGGACCTCCCGTTCAAAACTGCTGAACCAGGGTTCTGCCGTCTCCATGAGCAGAGAAAACATGGTACTATGGGAAAATTAACAAAAACACAGATGGAGCAAAGTAAACATGCATTTAAATAGAGACATAACAATTTGGTTTGTTATGATTAGGTGACGTTTACTCACTAAGCATCGTGCTCATGAAATTTAGGATCCAGAAGGACTTTCATCTCTTCACTGCAAATGAGGAAAGACACAGTTTAAATAAATATACTGACAGTAACTGACCATTCCATTAATAATGAAAGCACTGTGCAGAACAAATTGAAACTTTAGTTTGAGCAAGTCTTCTGTGTCAGACCTGGGATTGGCCGTCTCACTGGCATGTTGAAACGCCTGGTGATCACAGTGGAGAACAAACACTATTGGGGCCAGTAACTCATGCATCCCCTGTAGAACGAGAGAGAGGCAAAAAACGGGGATAATGTAGAGATGGATGCTTTTGGGAAAATTATTTTGAGCCAGTCTAACAGGTTATGTTGTGGTGTGGCAGTATTTGTCACAATCATTAAGTGTTAATAAACCTGCTTATAAAGTAGCTGTTCGTTCTCTCGTGCGTAGCAGAACAGAATATCGGTCAGCTTTGTCCTGACATCCTCCTCCTGGAAGTACAACATCTCTGGAAACCTGCAGCCAATCAAAGAGTAGCAGACATATAATATAATATTTTATATTATAAGTGCTGTCAAATGATTAATTGCATTTAAAAAAAAGTTTTTGTTTACATAATGTGTGTGTACTGTGTACATTTATTACACACATATATATATATAAATACATGATAAATTAAAATATTTAAGTATTTACATGCATATGCGCTATATTTATATAATTTATGTAGAAATACATTTAAAAAATATTTACATGCATGTGTGCATTTAAATATTGAAAATAAATATATGGAGTACACACACATTATATAAACAAAAAATTTTCTGTTGAATGCATTAATATAAAATATATAACATTAGCAACAGCTTTCAAATTAAATTCTATTCTATTTAAATACAAACTAAAATGATCATTAATACAGATGATTTTAATAAGTAAAAATTACAAATAAAAAGATAAAAAGTTCTGGGTCAGTAAGAAATTTTAATATATTTTTAAATTAATAAAAAAAATAACATTTATTAAAAGTGACAGTGAAAACATCAACATTGTTGCAAAAAAAAAAAAAAGCTGTTCTTTTGAACGTTCTATTCAAAGAATCTTGAAAAGATGCACAAATATTAAGGAGCACAGCCGTTTTCAACATTGATAAGAGTTTCCTGAGCACTGAATCAGCATGTTAGACTGATTTCTGAAAGATCATGGTGACACTGAAGACTGAACGGATGTAGCTTACGTTCGTAAAACATCTTGTTTAACCATGCTCCTGAGCTCCTTATCCTGAAAGAACTTATTCCATAGACTCTGAAGACAGACACAGAGGGGGTAAAAAAAAAAAAGTCAATCAAACATATCCAGTCATTTTTATAGTTTTACTGCTTTGGCTGTTCTCTCACCCCTTCATCCTGTGACAGTGGGTTGTTCACCACTAGGTCCTGCTGGCCGGCAGCTTTGCGAGGGTTTGTAATATGCTGGAGTTCAAGACAAACGATCATGATTTAGCATCACAACCTACTAAAGGCTCATAAATCACTGCCACATACAATTTTATGCAAAAGTTTAGGCACTCCTTGCAGAATCTGTGAAAAGTTTTAACAAATTAAGAGCAATTATACTGCTCTTTTAATTATACTGTTATTTTTTTTGTACTGTCCTGAGTAAGATATTTTACACAAAAGATGTTTACATATAGTCCACAAGACCCCCCCCCAAAAATTATTAAAATAACCCCCCCCCTCAAAGGTTTGGCAATCCTTGGTTCTTAGTACTGTTCTTGGTTACCTGGATGATCTACTGTTTTTTTGTTTTGTGGACTGAGAACTGTTCTTCATAAAAATCCTCCATGTTCTGCAGGTCCTTCAGTTTTTTTACAGCATCTTTTGCATATTTGATTTTGAGATCCATCTTTTCACACTATTTAAAAAGGCCCAAATATTCACTGATGCTCCAGAAGGAAACAAGATGCATTAAGAGCCAGGGGGTGAACACTTTTGAACAGGATGAGTATGTTCAAAGTTTTCTTATTTTGCCGAAATTATATTTAGTTTCCATATAGTACCTTTTGGAAGCAACAGAACATACAAAATTAAGTACAACTTACCTTGATCTTCAAATTTCATAAGTTTTCACCCCCCCACTGGCTCTTAATGCATCTTGTTTCCTTCTGAAGCATCAGTGAATGTTTGAACCTTTTTTTAATAGTGTGAAAAGCTGGATCTCAAAATCATACAGACACTATTGGAAAGTGTTCAAATATGCAAAAACTGTCAAATCTGCAGGAGATTTCTGAAAAACAGTGCTCAGTTTAACTGTTGAGAACAAACAAGACACTTATGAACAACCATCACAAAACACACAAAAAAAACAGTTGTAGATCATCCAGGTAACTACACATAACATTAAGAAACAAGGGTTCCCAAACTTTTGAAGGGGGTTATTTGAATCATTTTTTGCTATTTTTTTGTCTTGTGGACTATATGTTAACCTGTAGAACGATAAGAATAAAATCTTGTGTGTAAAATATCCAACTCAGGACAGTACTAAATAAAAGAAACAACAGGCATTTTGTATAAATCGCTCTTATTCTGTTAAAATATTTCACATTTTCTGCAAGGGGTGCCTAAACTTTTGTACACACGTACCGTCTCTTTGATCTTCTCATACTGGGCTCTGTGCTCCTTGGTTCGACTGATCCATTGAGTCTTATCTTCTGGCAGGACTTCCAGATAAAGCTGGAACCAACGAAAGCAAAGCTTAAGTTTTTTTCTGGCACAGAAATCACACACTTAACCTTTCATCCCCAATAACAACAGTTTTCATGCAGTAAACCTGTCATCTGCCAGGTAGCCATTACCTTCCAGCATACACTGCGGAATCGGCTGCTCCGTAATCGTCCGTTAATACCAGCCTGCCTGATCCGTGGCAGATAGTTACTGTTCTGGAACAAATCATCCCACTCCTTTCTGTAAAGAGAAAGTCAAACAGGAAGTTAGAGGATAGAGATACAGCTTCATCAGAGTTTCATATGAAGTGCTTTGTTACATTAGGGGAAATTAATGACCTGTATGATTGAAACGTGGACTCTACAGCACTATCCAATGATCCTCCTGAAATTACAACGAGAAAAGGCATTCCTGACTTCATGTAGAGCAAACATGCATATTCAGCTAGACGACCATGTTTTAGCACACATTTCAATATGAATGCCAGATTCAACTGGAGAAAATACAAGAGAATATAACAGAAGAATAATGATTCGCTATTAAGTACAGGTAAACAGAGATTGCAGTGAAAACTCTTCCTGTTTTGCTCTGTTTACACCTAGACCCAGCTTCTGAGTGAATGACATAGATGACATAGATAATAATAATGAGAGCAATTTAAGAGTTAATAGCAAAAGCAACAGTCAAAGTACAGTCACAGCACTTATCAAAATAAACGCAGTACAAAATTTGCAGTCATATTGTTAGGTCTCAAATTTAAATGCAGATATATCAGGTATCTTACGGTCTCTGTTTCTGTTGTAGTTCTGTAGAGGGTCGTAACCCGTCTCCTGCTCGTCCTGCTGCAGCGGGTGTCGTGCTTCAAAGTTTGGGTGCTGCATGTCCTGCAAAACCACAGAGGAAGAGCTAAAGACTGTGATATCAACACGACAGTAAAAAAACAGGAACTACATCAGGTATTGTGTGGATACTCACTGTTAGACTCGCCCGCTCACAGTGGAGACCACAGTCCACTAACCATTAATCTGACAAACAGAGCAAAACTAATGAATAAACCAACAGAGCTGAAACTGACAACATTAATGGCTTATTTAGTTGACTTTGCATATTAAACCATTGGATAGCATGTAGGCCTGTCGCAATAATCAATATATTGACTTATCGCACAATACATGTACGTGACCTTAAACATTTTTGGTTATGCAATATATTGCCCATATTTACATAAAAAAAATATAAAAAAGCTAAGAAAATTGTGCCTAGGTCTTTTGCAGCATAACGTGGTGTAGTCATGAGGTGCTAGTTCACATAAAAAAAATAAAATAAATAAAAATAAAAGTTTAATCTGCAGATATGGCCTTGTTTAGGGATCTGTGATTTTGTGCATACAGAGATCTTACTGCTGAACAGGGATTGGGATTTTCTGCAATAGTGTGCACTAGGGCTGCACGATTTTAAGAAAAAACCTAATTTCGGTTTTTCTGATAAATATTGCGATTGCGATGCGATTTTCGATTTTTGCGTTCGATACTTTAAAGTGCATAAAACATAAAATATATTGTTACTTTTACGACACAGAGGGTTAAATAAACTACATACATAGTGATTGAGGTTATGAGATTGTTTGATGCTGCGTGATTATTAAATACCTGAACCTAAATACCAAAGTATAAGAAGACATAATGGAAATTAACTTTTAACATTTGTTTTTAAAATTTAACACCCACAGAGCTGTCAAAACATGCCGTCCATCCCATCACGGTCAAACGATAACAGCGCCGCTCTTCAACTGCTGATGTATTCACAGCATTTTCCACGTTGAGTAAATCAATGCTGTATAGGCACAACTAGATAGGAACATGTTTCTTCAGCCGTTGTCTGATGGAACCAAGTACACATAAGATAAAGACAATGGCTATTCTGTGATTTTGGCTATGTTTGCATGTTATATCGAGTTAGAAGCAACATCTATTTTAACCGAAAGCTCTGCTCCGCTCAGCCGCTCGCTGAACAGAACAGAACCAGAGAGAGGTGTGTGCGCGCTGAGAGCTCGAACACAAGAGCTCGCGCTGCAGTACCACAGACTCGCTGAGGTTTGTCCAAGAAGTCACTAGATTTGTCGCTAGTCGCTTTTTTGGAAAAATGTCACCAAGCGGGTCAGAAAAGTCGCTAAATCAAGCGACAAAGTAGGTGCACTGCATACAATCTTGTTTCCATTGCCCTTTCTAATTGGCCAGAAAGCCAGGAACGCCAG
>JAUCNO010000353.1:17075694-17093346 GCA_032353835.1 Enteromius viviparus
GAGCTCGCGCTGCAGTACCACAGACTCGCTGAGGTTTGTCCAAGAAGTCACTAGATTTGTCGCTAGTCGCTTTTTTGAAAAAATGTCACCAAGAGGGTCAAAAAGGTTCGTGCACTTGATACAACCTTGTTTCCATTGCCCTTTCTAATTGGCCAGCATGCCAGGTACGCGAGAATCGACCATTTTGATTGGCTAATAAGTTTGTCACTCAAATGTCAGAGGCAGGGGAAAAAAACTCAGACGCCTGAGGTTAGGTAATTGCGGGAGTTAAAACCTCGATATCGATGCGATAAAGGTTAATCGTGCAGCCCTAGTGTGCACTCTTACTTTTCAAAGGAAAAAAAGGGAAATAATCTGTGGATGGAAGAATCTCCATAAATGTTCTTTAAAATGTGCATTTACTATTTATGTTTTTTCAGGTATCTAATATTTTGATACTTAATTTCCGTGATCTAAATATGTTTGTTGTCAATTGAAAGTGTGTAGGGCTTCTTGGATTATTATGCTGTTATATTATGATTATCCATGACAATATATTGCAGTTATTTATGAGGCAATATATGGCACACCAAAAAGGCCTAATAGCATGAAGTGTTTTAAAGGGACAGTCCACTCAATTTAAATTCACTCTCCCTCATATCAATACAAACCGCATGACTTTCTCTATATGAAAAATATTGTGAAGAATGTTAATAACCAAACTGTTTCAGCTTCTGTTGACTTGTAAAGTGTAATGGAAAATATATTACCCACATTTTTCTAATTATCATACAGGTTTGGAATAAACCAAACATTTTTGGGTAAACTATCCCATGAAAATGTAGAATATTATTATGGGGACAAAAAGACAAAAGTCAAATGAATGCGCCAGAGCCACAGCGGCTTGTATCAGGTCTGGTTAGTATACACTGAACAGATTGTGTTTGTTTGGATTAATTACATTGTTACATTTTAATCAAAAGCTATTTGTGATTAAATCCAAGTTTAGCTGCTAGTTCTGGCACAGAATGTGAAAGTATTTCACAGCCGAACGGTTTCTAAATTCAGGACAACCACATGAATGAAGAGTGCAGCAACTCGGTTCTTTAAATAATGTTTAATTGAACCGTGTACCATCACCTCAGGATCATTATACCAGCAACACCTGTATTCATTTATCAGGCTAACATTTGACAGGTGTGGATTTTGACTCAAACAAAGAAACAAAGAGGCAAACAAACTGCACTCATTTGATGTCTTGTATGTGTGGTATAATTGTTCTGCAGCACTGAGGGCGCGAGAGCAAACACACTGGTGGTGCCAAGCACTGTTTGGAAGTGACTCCCAGACATTTATAAACCAAAAATACCCCAGCTCCGACAATCCAGAGCCAGACAGCGCTGATGCGACAGCATTAGGCTCTAAAAAGTGGAAAAACAGGCTTGTCTGGATTTTTTTTCTCCTTCTATTTTTAAACCTAAATCCTTTCTGTTGTTTCTAATGAGGTTTGTGCTGAACACACACAACCTCCAGCAAACCTCCTTTATCAATTATGCAGATGAACTAATAAACACTGATCTAACATCTCAGTACACCCTGTGCACTCATGCATTATATATAACTGTGTTATATTAGATCATATATGAAAAAAAGCTGCCTAGGAAATTGCCGTTGTGGGGGTGGGATGAAAAACAAAATTAATTGAAACAAAATATTTATTATTTAAGTATATAATTTTTTTATAACAATTAAATAATATAAAATAATAACTGAATTATTATTATATTATATTATATATAATTATTATTATTAATCAAAATAAATAAAGTAATAACAGTTACATACTGTAAATATAAATACCTAATATACAAATAACTATTATTATTATTATTATTATTAAATAATCAAATAAAATGTAAGAATTAACTATAGAATTATTATTATTATCAATAGTAATAATAGCATCCCTCTCCACTGAATTTAAAAATATTTTTTTTTGTCAAAATAAATGAATCATAAGTGGCGGATTTCCAATAGCATGAGCTAACAGATAGCTTTCTCTGTGTATTATAGATCTCCTTGGCCCAGCTCAATTAGATTTCTGCATTAGCTGTGGTACAGTGGGAAATCCCATGATCCTCTGCAGTGAAGTACAGTGCTGGAAATTTGCATAAAGCCTCAGGGACAACTAGAGGTATGATTAAGTCAAGCCAGACACATGAATAATAATTAAAATATGCTAAACACAACAATAATAATGAACTGGACCTGCAAGACGCCCCCCACAAAGGAATTCAACAAAGACATTCCCCAAATAGGATTATTAAGTAAAAAAAATACAGTAGCTCCCTGTTATTAGATGCTGGGTTGGTGTGGCATTATTGCCTTAATGTTCAGTTTGTTTCTAACATTGCAGCTCCAGCATTTACTGGCACAGCTGCGGGATAAAGGCAGCACTAATGCAATCACTCCCCAAACGAATCCTTGCATATTTCATTAGTTATTCACATATGTGCACGCGCACACACATAAATATTTATTACTGCATCAAATAACTGGTAGGAGATTTCAGATTCAGATGCAGAGCGACGGTTGCTTGTATGTGCTAATATACATGCATAATCAAGCAGAAAAGAGAATGTTATTTTTGTATATAATTTGACTAACATAGCACTAATACATTAGGATTGAAAAAGACTATCTGCAATCCTTAATACTGTGTTTGTATTTGAGATAAAGTAATGAGGAACCGAAAAAGCAAAGTGTGAGAAACCTGCGCTAAACTAAAATTAAGAAACGAAACAGACACAACTCGCAGAAGTAACTGTAACTAGGAGAATTTGCATAAATAGAAACGCTGAAGGGAAGTTACTGTAGACTAGTAAATACTAAATTATCTTGAACAGTATTTTCTGAATCACAAAATAAAGAGTTCGGTGAGACAAAACCAAGCTCATTACATCCCAACGCCCGTGGGTGCAGCACACACCATTAAGGAGGGTTACAGAAGCAGACCAGGCCTAAACCTGTTTAAACACACTCACATGCCTTCACTTCATCAGCCAATTACAGAACAGAGCTCCTGCACCAATCACATGACAGTAGCTTGTAGGAATTCTACTGGGTGAACTCTGAAAAACGTCTTGTGATGCCATGTTAAGTCTTTTTCTGTTGTTCAGACTTTGTGGCCTCAGGTCCAAAGAGATTCATATACTCCTCCAAATATCATGCAGTCCTACTTCACAGTTATGATGTTACATAGGAAACTTACAGAGCAAAAAAAAGAAAGGAAAAAGAGGAGAAATATCAAATCCTCAAATTCTCAGAAAGGGCATCACTTAAATTTTAGTTGCTAGTTAAATTACGTAACTTTTATTTAAAAACTTTAAAAAAATGTATATATCTATATCTATATATATATATATATATATATATATCTATCTCTCTCTCTCTCTCTCTCTCTCTATATATATATATATATATATAAAATGTATATCAAATGTTAATTAACATCTGATATTGAAAACAGGCAATATCAAAGCTAAATATCAGGAGTTTGAAAAAACTTGTTCTCTATTATAAGCTACAAATATATAATGCATTAGATTTGCTTGAAAGACATTACAGTATAGATATAGAGTAGATTTATAATATCGGCCAACACACTGGTTACAATTTACTGCATAATAATTATCACTTATCAGCAAAGCTGTATCTGTTTATGACCAAAACTATAACATAAGAACTAGTCAGGCACAGATTATTCAGAATTTTAGGTGGGATGTCTCATACCCTATTCCTAAAATTCTACAGCTTTTAGATATGAGAAACCATAACCAGAAGTGAAAATAAAATTGGGACAGTGATCTCATAACGTGCATGCACAGACATCAATTGCATAACCAAAGAAATACAGTTTCCGAAAATTACAGGCTCAGATATCAAATAAGTGATAGATTAAAGTTCTCATATGCATGTCCGCCTGTTTGGGACATGCATATGAGAAAACATCAGAAATACGATTAAAAGCGGTCAATAAAGTTGGATTTATTGATGTAGATGTTGAGTCTAAAGGCCTCACGGGACTGGCAGCTCCACACTTCCGACATGAACCGTTGCACAACACTTCACACTCTTAAAGAAGCTCCATTAATTTCTGACACGCGCTCCGACTATGGCGAAAGGCGGTTTCAGTGCAGTAAGGGGAATTGAGTTGATATTTTACCTGCAATGCTTCACGCGGGTCTGCCCATTCTGCCCCGTGCTGTCTGCATGTAAACACTCGCGCGAGTCAGGCGGATGTGCCGCAGAACAGCTGATCAGACACGTGACTCCGGGGACGGGAAGCCTGCGCGCGACTATATATTATATGGAAGCCTATTCAATATAAGAGCTATGTGTAGATTGCGGAGAGACGTATTTCTTTATATGAACCAAAAGTCACCATATACCACATATAACAGTGAATTTCGACACTGGAGAAGCACTAGCCATTCATTTTCTTTATAATAGCAGATTAATTTGAGGCAAAAAATCAAATATACCATTCAATTTTATTATAATAACAAACGGACAGTCTTTCCTGACATCTGTCATCAGATATACACTACCCTCAAAATTTGGGGTCAGTAAGATATTTAATGGGTTTTAAAGATGTCATCAAGGCACATAAGACATCAAGTGTATTATGTGTCTTATTATCAGTGTTGGAAACAGTTGAGCTGCTTGTTTTTTAGGGTTCTTTGATCATTAAAATTTTAAAAAGAGAAAGCATTTATTTAAAATAGATAATAATGTTAAAAACTACTGCTACGGTAGTTTACTGTCACACTACAGTTCAAAAAGTTTGGGATCAGTACATTTTTATTCTTTCTTTGAAAGAAATGAATACTTTTTATTAACCAAGGATCTATTAAATGATCAAAAAAGTCATAGCATAAATTTACATTTTAGAAATGTTTTATAGTTGGTAAAAAATTATGTTGTTTTTCACTTGTTATTCATCAAAGAATCCTGCGAAGAAGAAAAAAATGAATTTGGCTGCACAGCTGTTTCCAACATTGACCATTCTAGTAATAAATCAGCATATTAGAATGATGAGTAATGATGCTTTGTATCACAGGAATAAATTACATTTTAAAATATATTCACACAGAAAACAGTTATTTTAAATTGAAATAATATTTCACAATATTAGTTTTTTTCCGGATTTTTAATCTAATAAATGCAGCCTTTATGAGCAGAAGAAACACCTTTAAAAACATTAAATATCTTACTGACCCCAAATTTAAGAACGTTAGTGTATATGATAAAATATTAACTCAAGACAGCTACTCATACAGTATATGGTAATTTTTTGTCTTTGTAAAATTGTATTATTTCCAATACTCTTTGTCACTATTCTAAGACGTTTACGAAAACATGTATGATATTGAACTATCAAAGTTAGATGTTTTCCCTTATTTTGAGTAGACTGTTTTTCTATAGGCTATAGTCTTGGAGTGTATTAGTAGCTAGCAAAATAAAGTGGTTTCTGCATTTAATAGATGTGTGAAATGATAAATAGGGTTGTGTCAGTATTACAAGACATGAGCTGAAATTCAGTTTGAATCATGTAGCCTCAGTTCAGTCATTTCTGACGAATGCTTGATAAATATTTGACATTTCCTCAGTATCTGATTTCCCATTTACAGTGACATATATGGAGAGAATGAAAGTAGAGTAACAATGTCTGGATAATACTAAACAACAAACTCAGCTGATGCTAAGAAAAAAAGCACTGTCAATTCTGACGCTAACAGAAACAGTTATAATCGACAATGCCTTCACATATAAAGCCCATTTTCTGGTTCTCAAATAAAAATGGCTTCAAATATAATGAACAATAACAAACCATACATATTTATTGTAATTCATTAAAGAGAGAACTATTCACTGTAATTCAAAGTGCTGTTTCTGTTGCGTTTTGTTCTATTGACAGTAATACAGTAATGTGCTGTTTGCTTCTAACATATAATACATCACGGTTTCAGGGTCTCTGGCAACAGTTCTTCTGTCTGGCTGAAATTGCCACCATTAACACTGACTGACGTTGCCTGCAACCTGCAAAGATTCAATTGAGGATTTGAGCAGAAAACGGTAAAATAATACTGCTATAAAAATGCATATCACATTAAATTAGGGGTGTAAATATTTGCTCTAACAACAATTTAAATGAGCCATTCTTCTTTAAAATATGCAATACATTATAATAATTGTGGATTAATTATGAATGAATGAATGAATGAATGAATTTACACCCCTAATATTAATAAAACATCTTTTAGAAATTAGAACATTGATGTTTAATGAATTCTGTCCGTGGCATTTTCATTTGCAAAATCTTCAAGTCCATCCAAAGTATGAGGTTTCAGTAAAACAGCTTGTGCATGAAGGCACAACCGTAAATAAATACGCTACATGGAATTGTCAAATCACCCAGTATTCATTGCTGTTATATTTGTTAATTTAATACACTACGATTCAGAAGTTTGAGGTCGGTGTGAATCTTTTCTTTATGTTATGATGTCTTATGCTCATTCAGCCTGATTTAATTCAAATACAGTACTATTCAGAACAGTAAAAAACAGTAGCATTGTGAAACATTATTACAACTTTTCTATTTTAAACATTTTGATATGCAATTACATTAATCCAGTATGCCGATTTGCTCTTTAAACAAAAGTATAATCCAAATTTGCTTATTATGTTTGTTGTTTTTCGGTATTCCAAAATTAATAGAAATTTCAAAAGAACCGTTTATTTTAAAAAGATTCAGTTTTATTCATCCTTGCTGAAATTAGGTATTAAGTTTATTTAAACAAAACAGCCCCAAACTTTGAATGGTAGTGTATGCTTTTTTAGGAGTTTATGAATTGGCAGTAGGCGGGACTATCATCACGCTCCTCCTTACACAGAAGCTCCTCCTCTTTTTTAATAGTAATGATAAAACGAGTTTGCGTAGATGCATTTTGCTCCTCCACATCATCTTGTTTCTCTGTCATCATGTCTGCATTCGTCTCCTCGTCGTTTTCCATCGTCTCCCTGCTTTGCTCCTCTGCCTCCATGTAATCGTCTTCCCTTTCCTCAATCTCTCTTTCTCCTCTGTTGTCCTGCTCTTCCTGTCTAAGCCAGTTGTGGCCATTGAAAAAGCTGAGAACAGCCTCTCTGGCTACTCCTAGTTGAGCAGAGAGTGTGTGAATGGCCTCTTGATCCGGATGTAGTCCCACTTCCTGAATGAAACTCTGCAGGATTGCATGGGCTTCTGGTGGTAAAGACCTGCCTCCGATATTTGGGCCCATGTGAGTGTCTTTGAGACATCCAGTGAGGAGATGCTGCTGAAGGAAGTGTTGATGATGCTGAGGTGGAATTTTATGAAGTTGTTGGTGCTGCTTCAGAGAAACGATATGCTGTGGCATGACCTTTAGAAAAACAATGTAAATATTCATAAAGAAAACGGTACTGTACTGTAATTGTTTACTTGGAAGTTGTAGATGTCTGTGTGAGCACTCACTTGTAGTTGTTCAGTTAGTGGTCTTGTGTGTTTTTCTGAGTAGAACGTCTGCCCAGTATTGCTCTCTTGGTCATATATAACATCTCGCTCTGATTGGCTGAGATTTAGGAACTGGCGAATCAGAGACAGATTTTCCCACAGTGTGCGATTCTGAGGCGATGGCTCCTCCTTCCAGCGCAGGAGCTCACATAGCCAGCCCTAAAACACAGCAGGGCTCAATGTTGTAAATCTGTTTCAAAATCTAATTTAAACCTAGATATTAATGTAATGTTTTAGGATTTTTTTTTAAATCGGGCCATTTGAAAATGTTATAATGTAAAATGAATAAGAAATATTTTATTTATGCTTTCCATGACATAAATATTTAAATATATAATAAATATTTATATGTAGGAAATAAATATTTAATTTTCAAGAAAGACTTAAAATTCTGCTGTATTTCTAGGTCACCAAACAAATAAGCAAAACGATGATATTAACCATATGAATTCCTTTGATCAAAAGATTTTAAAATTGTTATAAAATAAGTTTTATTGGATAATATTTCAAATTTTCCATAATATTTTTTTCTGTTAAAGAACTCAGATTTTCAATGTATAAAAAAATCCATTAAATAATAATAAAAAAAATATATATATAAAAAAATATTTATTTATATATTTATTTATTTATTTATTAATAATACAAAAAATTAATTGGATATGAATTTATTGTGTTTAAATATACATTAAATGTATATACCTTAAATGCAATGTAATTGTTTTTAGATGAGTGTCTACCAAAAATATTAAAATAGAAAACACAGTATTGTACAGTATTGTACTCTTGTACAGTATTTATTTTTATTTCACGAGATTTCTATTTACAGAAATGTATTGAAATGTATTATTTTAGACTTTATACCCCACTGTACATATCTTCTAATAAAACTGCTACATTATTATCATAATCACTATATTACATTATACAGTATACAGTATGTGCACATTTCCTTGCATTTCCTAGTTCATATAAATATTAAATATTATATGTTTAATTATGTATAATATATATACCTCAAATGCAATAAAAGCTGCTTTGGATTAATTGCGTAAATGTACTGTCTTTTAAGGAGTACCTCTTCCCACTCTTTAATTACACACACGTACCTGACTCTTGGCTGCAGACACTTTTGCAAACAAGGCCTGCGACACCTTTGCTCGCCTCATTTCCTGCTGAATTTCATCATAGATGCTGTAGTTTATTCCAGAATCATCGCATTCTACTTTGACTACAACGTCCTTGGAAACAGGTGAAAGTTTTGCCTGTATTGAAAGAGAGTTTTCAACACACAACTACAATAGTCCCATTATTGCTATGGTTAACTATGAGTTTATTTGTCTAGAGTAACATGCACTGTCTATAGAGATGATAGCACGTGCTAACTTGCATCTCAGGTCCATAATTAATTTTGAGAGATAGTAAACCTGAACGGGCAGAGGTGAGCTTGTATTGGTGTTGTAGGTAGAGTTGAGGTTACGCTCTCTTTCCTCCACATAAATGGAGTCTCTCTGGCTCTGTGGAAGTTGCAGGAAGCCCTGCATGGCCCTAAGGTTAACTAAAAGAGACTGAGATGCGCACCGCGGGTCCTCTTCCTTGCGCAAGATCTCCGATAGCAGGCCCTGTTGCAAAGAATATCAAGGACAGTCACATTAATATGTATACGCATACATAATATTTAAGAGTTATGCACTTTTCTATAATGTTACCTGAGTCCTGTTAATGGCCACTCGTGCAAACACGGCTTGGGAAACCCCCGCCCTCTTTAGTTCTTCACGCACCCAATGGTAAATTTCAGGTGACACGTCGGTGACAGGTGAGGGACATTGAGCTACTGCGGGTGGGGAGACATTGCATTTCGGGGGAGTCCTTAGTGGCGCAGGATGAGGCCCGTGTGAGTGTGTGTGAGCGTGTGTGAGGAGCTGAGACATGGCGTGCTGCTGTGAGAGAAGCTGAGCCATCACCAGACCAGGCATTCCAGCCTGCATCTGGACAACGCCGCGTGACTCCGCCCCACTGCCTTCCATTGGTTGCTGGTACATGGTGGGCTGGCTGGAGGATGATGGTTGGTTGCAGTGTCTGCTCATGTCACCTGAAGAGAGATAGTAGCTTTTAGTAGCTCGATATTCATGTGATATCACTGGAGTCTATTTAAAACTTACAGTTAAAAGCATCTTATTTTCAGTATATGCTGTGATAGCTTATAATATATACAGTTAGATTGCTTTACTATAGCTTTAGTATTTAAAATCTTAATTTTTACATACACTAAACCTTGGGGTATTTTTTAATTATTATTTAAAATAAATAGTTTATAATTTTTAAACATTTTATAATTTTTTTTATTTAAAGAATGAGCAAAAAACAGCTTTACCATCAAAAATAAATTACATTTTTAATTGTATTAAAATAGAAAACTTATTTTAAATTCTAATAATATTTAACAATATTTTTCTGTATTTTAGATTTAAAAAATGCAGCCTTGGTGAGACTTCTTTCAAAAAGACTGCAAACTTTGTAGCATAGTTTATTGCTTTTTATCAAAATAGGATAATAAACTGCGTATAATTTTTTGCATGATCTATGATATATAAATAGACTTATATACTATTATATTGTTATTTCAAGTTTGTTCATAATATTTATTGTAACATTATACCACTTGAAAAGTTCAAAATGAACTGTAAATATGAAAATTAATAAATGCTGTAAATAATTGTTCTTTGTTTCTTTATATTTACTGTATTAACTAATGTTAACTAATTGAAATTTAATGTAGTGTTACCAAAATGGTAGGGTAACAAAAGGACTACTTAAAAGATAGCTATAAATGTGTGGAAATAGGAGCTATTCTTGGAGAACATACAGTAGGTTTCTTCTCACCCATCATCGATTTTGCCCTCTTGTAGTGTTTATACCACTGGCCGAACTCCTGACATCTCGCAGCAGAGATGCTGGCATAGTACGTGCCGTTCACTACTGATGAAATCATGCTCTACCAAAAAAAAAAAACCACACACAATATAAGTTATCTGTTGTTATGTGCAGGCAATTTTCATGACTGTAACAGGAATTCAGTAATTAACAGACAGAGCATACTAAATTAAGCCTTAAGGTGTGCCTTGGAACTGACTATATGTGTCCAGAAAGCATGTGCTTAAGGTTTTTGTCTCCTTGCTAAATAGATTTAATAGCTGGTTCTCAACCGAGGGATGGATCTTAATAGTAGGGTGTATTCTTCAATGGAGAGCACTTCTTCGATCATAGCTTTGCTCTTCGACCATGAGATATAAGACAATTAACCTTATTTTATTCTATAGCTACTGTACATGCAATTAAGCTACGGTTGATAAAAAGTGTGTTTAAATCAGTATAAGGTTATATGGAAGGTGCTTTGCAAAAAATAGTGCACTTTTTTGTACCTGAGATAAAGGACACTCTTTAGCCAGTGTGCTCTGATTCATCTCTTTCAGCAGCTCCTTCAGGGCATTTCTGACTGTAGAATGAGTCCATTGCTCAGCAGGCAAGTCCTCTAATTTAGAAACACTAAGAGAGTGAGAGAACGTGCGTGAGTCAGTGAGAGAAACGGTGTACTGCAATAATTAATTACACTGTAGGACATTAATCACAAATAATTATTATTTCACAAATAGCTATATTATTAAGTGTTTATCCTCAAAACTTTAATAGCTATAATAACTTTTAATAATTTTGAAATGAGTTTTAATACTAAATAACCAGTGAAAAATTATCCTTAATCATGAATCAGAACAGCTTTCATTTTTATTCTGATAAGCCGGTTTGCTGAAACCCAGAAGTGTGTGTGCCGGTTGTACCTGTGTAGCTTTATTCTTAAGGTGATGACATGGTAAAGATCTTGAAGCATGTCTCCTACTGTTGCATCAGAGATGTCTGTCACGGTGGACAGAGACACAGGGTTCCAATGGCCAACTTGAACCTGACCTAATGCAGAAATTAATATTTATTACAGCATTATGTCTACTATATATTATCCTTAAATAGTTCCTGTCAACATTTTGGTCTGTATTTTAGAGTTGTTGTTTTATGATTATTATTTTACTGTGCTACTTATTTTTCTCTTCTGGGAACTTTAATTTTAGTGCAGGTTTTTAGCTTAGTCGTTAAGTATCTTGTTTTTAATTACTTTAGTTACAAAATATGTATCATATTCATAACTTTTACCATTAAAAAAAATAATAATAATTATTATAATGTTATTTAATATTTCAAAATAATTAATATTTTATTATATGTTATTTAAAATTTATTAATTAATTAAGTTCGTCTTAACTTAAGATTCGACTATCTAAACATTTTTGCAATGTTTTTATTTTTCCATTTATTGTGTAATTTAATTGTCTAGACTTTTCAATGCTTAAACATATAATTAATATATTTTATTAAAATATTTTAAATAATTTGATATCAATTAGGTATAATTACAGAAAATATTTCTATTTCAAGATTTCTATTTTTTTAAATGCTGTTTTTTTTTTGTTAAACGTTCTATCCATCAGAATTTTTTTCACAGTTGCCACAAAAATATTATGTTTTTTTTTGTTAATATAATAATTTTTTTTTTTACTTTGCCATCATAGTAGTAAACATTTAAAATACATTAAGAGTCTTTAAAACTATAATAATATTTCACAATATTACTATTTGTGCTATATTTGTAATACATGTAGCCTTGGTGAGCATATGGGCCTTTAATTTTTTTTTTTTTGAACATGGTTTACAGTAAGTGTGATGCATATACCAGAACACAAGATGCAGGCTGTGATGTTACGGACTGGAACTAAAAGAAACAGCCCCATCCCCATCTTTCAGGCTTACATATTAAATTTGAATTGCATGTGAATTATTCATTAGTGTGTGTGTACCTGTAGCCAGAGCCGCCGCGGTGTGCGTGTATCCCAGCTCTTGCAGTGCAGCCTCTGTAATCTGGCTGAACAGCAGCTCTTTCTTCAACAGCACAAATTCTGCATGCTCCGACCTCTTTCTCTCTGAGGGTGGGACATCACTCTGCTCCACCATACAGAACACAGGAATCAGACTGCCTGTAGAGAGGAGAACACCATCACTCAGACCTCACAGGCACGGTCTTCCATCTGTGTTTATGCCCAGCGGTGCATACCTTTCCTCCTGTTTGTGTGTAATGGTGTTTGTTTGGAGGTCAGGCTCACAGGAGTGACTCCAGGTACAGGCAGATCTCTCGAATTCTCCATACGGGCCATTTTACAGGGAGGATAAGAGGATTCACACATGACGGGCCCCTGGGTGCCACTAGTAGTTGCCATATGCTCCATCGTTGTTTTTAATCTCGGCTCTCACAAACTGCAGAAAATGATAGCTTGAGAATTGTTTTTTTATTCTTTTCTTTTATGGTATAAATGGTCAGACTGGTCTTTTACTGGTTTTGGATGCTTTTAGCTAGTCAGACAGGGAAACCGACTTGATTCCCAGCTTTATAAGACTGGGAGACCATCTTAAACCACCTACAACCAGCAAACCATCATAGGCTGGCTTAAGATGTTGTTAAAGAGCTGCTACAGGTGCTGCATATATGCTCAACCTATGACAAATCATCATCTCATCTTCTCTCTATGCCGTATTTTTTCATCCACTTACTTTCTGGTCTGCAGTGCTGTTTTCCGATGGTTATAATCTTGCAGACGGGGATCCGAACATGCCGACAGAGCTAGCGCGCGTCCCAGGATCGCTCACTAACAAAAACACTGGCTCCGGGATCAGCGCGCGGGTCCGGTGACGGGCGACTTAATTTAGAAACAAAGGTCTACGTTCTTTGCCAACGAAAAAAAAAGACACATTTAAATCAATAAAATAAGGCTAACACTGAGAGAAAACGGCTCGTATAATATAATGAGCGAACACAGATCCGTAATTAAATCTCGAGGCGGCCCCACAAAGCATCATCAATGTGATGTCACCGAGAGCAGGCCAATCCAGTCCTGTCAGAATACATGACTGTTTTAGTATGGCAAGCTATTTTAACATTAAATCATTGATTTGTCAAGCATTTTTTGGGATATTTCAATAGTAAAACACTAAACTTGAAATAGCTATTGTACAGCTTACATTGAAAAGACGAGCGCAGAGTAAGTAGTCTACATTTATGAAATGTTGTGTTCTTGGCCATATTGATGCTAGAAAAATTTGACAGCATTGATGATAGTCATAACTCTTTACTGATGCTCTACTAATTTGCATTTGATTGAAATCTTGATTAATGTTTAGTTGTACTAACTTTTTCCTCACAAATGGAATGGAAATTTATGGTTTAAATCAAGTGTTGCTAGTTAAAAATTGTTGCCTTAAACAGTTCAAAAGTATATCCCTAATATCATTTTTGAAAGAAATTAATAGGCTGTTTTTTGTTGAAAGAGTGCATCAAATTGATGAAAAGTGACATATATATATATATAAGATTTCTGTACTTTTTTTATAAAAAAATCCTAAAGAAATTAATGTATGCACAAATAAAATATTACCCAGCACAACTGTCAGCATTGATAATAATGTTTTTATATTAGAATGATTTTATAAGGACCACGTCACACTGAAGACTGGCAGCCAAACAATTCAGCTTTACAAAAACTACTTGTATTTCTAAAATATAATAAAATAGCGAACATTATTTGGATTTGTAATAATATTTCACAATATAATATAACACAATATAATTTTATTATTAAATAAATGCCAATAATTGTATTAAGTTAAAGCAACTTTGGTGAGTGTCTTCTTTCAAAAACATAATAATAAAATATATATATATATGTATTTCTAATTTCTCTATAGTCTTTGCAACATGTAATAGAGGCTTGCCAATGTGTGTGTAACTGCTGTGAGTACTGGTGGGATACAATGATTGTTTTAGTTGACAAAAAAAACTTTAATCAGCCTCATCAAGTGATCTCAGTGATTAACGCTTGTTTGCACCTGCACACATGACAGTCACTCTATGTGGCAATCATTCTTTTCCGTAAGCTTAATCATAATGAACGGAGATTCATCTGTGTCTCTATTTGCATGAGCTTGCATATTTATTTGCAACCAAAAGAAATGCATTCAATACATAATACAAAACATTATTTTCATCATATAGAATGTTTTGTTTTCACTACTGTGATAAGCATACATCAGTACAGAAGAAACAGACACATGATTAGATTAGATTATTTATGTCACTTTGTTAAGTCAGCTCTCCAATGACTAATCATATCTCAACGACATTAATGATGAAAATATTACCATAATAACGTAAGAAAGTTCTTAATTAATGCTCTGTTGTGTAACACTACTGTACATCAAATCGCTACATATTTGAATCCTGTTTTCAACACTTTGTAGCCATATGTTTTGAAGTATAACGTGAAAGTGTGGTATTGTGAGAGTATAAACAGTAGAGGGCGACATAGCCTGCTGCGTGTAATATGTTTTACCAAAAAAAAGTAGTACTTTGACTTTTGCCAAGTATGCAGACAACATCACATTTCTTTTTGGTCTACGTTTTGTCCTGTTTTTTTGTTGTTGTTGTTATTTTAGTACTGTTCTATTTACAGTAATCCGCCATTTAAGTATAATTAAAAGGGGCAGCAGTATCAATGGAAATTGCAAATAATAAAAAATCCCACTCCTTTGTTCAAACAGGCCCCACGTGGATGCTATATTTTTATAATATAAAGATATTATCTTTTTACCTAACATGCTAATAACGTTGTTCTTAAAATCCTTAGCAGCCATACAATGTTTCCCAAATCTATTCTTGGAGGCCTCCCAACCAACACATTTTAATGTTTCTCTAATCAAACACACCTGATTAAACTCATGCAGGACGTATTACATCAGTCATGCTGTGACCTTTTAATTCATTTTATAACCACACTGTGACATGCAACTACCAACAGTAGATCTTCTGCTTACTGGTTTTTAGTAAATAGTAGGTAAGTATGCATATTTGGATGCAGGTTAGGAGGCTTCCAGGACCTGCTTAGAACTTTAAATGCTTTCTCTGTATTAACCGGTTGAGACCAGCTGTGTTAACGTGAGGTGAAACGGACACGCTACATGGTGCTCAACACTGACTGAACTAGGCCGTACTGTAAGGATGATTAATTACCTTTATGATAACAATGCACAAAAGTGGGTGAGTTATGTTCTAATCCTATAAAGCCTACTGTATTATCGTTGATATGCATACTTCTAAGGTCTAGTTAGTAATATGTGACACTGAAACACAAAACCAGTCATAAGTAGCTCAGTATATTTGTAGCAATAGCCAACATTGCATGTATGGGTTAGAATAATCCATTTTTCTTTCATGCCAAAAATCATTAGGATATTGATGTAGATGATGTTTCATGAAAAATTTCCTATCATAAATGTATCAAAACTTAATTTTTGATTAGTAATATGCATTACTTAGGACTTGATTTGGACAAGTTTCAAATTCAAAGGCAAAATAATTAACTTTGGGAGTATTTTTAATTTGCAATTTGGTGAATTAGCCAAAAATAGACATCATCCATTTTTTTCTGCCAAGGATTTAGAATTTTTTGCACCCTCTGATTTCAGATTTTCGAATCGTTCTATCTCGGTGAAATATTGTTCTATCCTAACGAACCATACATGAATGGAATCAATTAATTTTAATTTAATTTTAAAATATTGACCCTTATGAGCAGTGGTCCACACATAATGAACGTGTATGGGCTGAAGCAACTTGTTAAAAAAAGATAGAAACATACAAGCAAATATGAGTATCAAATGATTCATCATGCTTTTGAGGAATGTTTATTAAATATGTTGATTCATCTTTCAGTTGTCACTCTATTGCATTGCATTGCATTATAGTTATGTTTTGCCTTCACAGCTTTGAACATAAGATTGAGCAGCTCAATAACATCTAAGACATAGGCTATTAATGGGAGATACAGTGTCACAACAATATAAGTAGTCTGCTATACTGTTATAAATATTTTAAATATTACAAGCCATCAGAATTGCACCTACTTTTCGCAACTTTTTTGGTAATTTTCTATTCTCTTACAAAGTAATAGCCTATTATATTCCAGAGCATAAAATAGGGTTATCCTTAGGTTTACCTCCAAAACGCGCGTGCCACTTGTAAAGGCTGCTCGCTCGCCATTTACCTGACGCGCACCTGCGGGCGTCACTCCCAGTGACACGGGCGCGCGCATCCTCATCCAGCCTGCTCGCGCGCTTGTGAGGGAAAGGGATCCTCTGTGCCTCAGTCCGCTGGAAGCTCAGTTTCACCGGAGTGCTACAAACTGTCTCTACCCTTGTCTCTGACAACGCCGCGTCACTTTGATGGGGAATTCGATATCAGGGCGGGAAAATGCCTGTTATGAAGGGATTGCTCGCGCCACAGAACACATTTTTGGATACTATAGCGACGCGTTTTGACGGCACACGTGAGTTACCTCGATGGCATTTTAACCTGTTTATGTGCAAAAACTAGTTTGGTGTATCTAATAATACTGTTGTATCTTGAGCTGGATAGAAAGTAATTTATTTTGGTCGGTTGAGTAGACAAATATTTGATTAATTAAAATTAGAGTTAGAAATGAGCAAATAATAATGAAAGCTTCTCAAATGTGAACTAATAAATGCACATAATTCATGAAGAAATCGCGGTACATAGGAATAAAACACCATGCTTATACCTAGTAGTAAATAACACTTTAAAAGCTTCATTATATGCTTACACGGTTTTAAAAAGTTCAGTGTTGCGTTCATAATTGCATAGTTTTTAAGTTTTCTGTGAGAAATGTGCATTTTATGCTGTCCAAAGGTGTATTATTTGTTGTCCTAATCAGAGGACGCAACTGATCCTGGCCTTTCTCTATATATCTACTCTGTATATAAATGTAATAGGATATATATATATGCTACAGTTTTTTTGTTTGTTTTATTTGGACAATGTGCAAAGTACTTGCCCCAAGTACAGATGAAAACTCATTTATCTATTGTATATATATATATATATATATGCATGCATGTAACTAGAAATATAT
>JAUCNO010000353.1:17104063-17115770 GCA_032353835.1 Enteromius viviparus
GTGTTTGTGTGAATGACTCTGAGCTCCTTCTATATATGTTCATATTTAAAAGCTGCTTGTGATGGGCTTTGGTTCATGATGTGACTTTCTTATCATCACTGCATTTGGTGCTTATCAGTGTATTTCAAAGCTACAATCGACTTTAATATGTTGGTATATTAACATTATATCAGTTTATGAGATTACGGTATTTAACTGTAAACCATAAAACCTAAAACGTTGTTACCGTATTTTTTACGGTCGAATTCCACAACCACAGCTGCTGTTTTTTTACTGCAAATTTGACAGATTTCTTTTTACAGTGTACAGCAAAGATTTATTGATGGAATCGAAGAACTTCCATTCTGTTGTGTTGTTTAATTAGGTTTTAACTGATTTGGATTTACTGCACTCATTTAACATGCCAGGCACGTGCCCTTCACAACCCTCAAATGCACTTGCATACAGAGTTAATGTGTTTCCCCTTTCCCCTCTGCCAGGTGTCAGTGGTGCATCTGCTAAAGACCGTACGCCTGCTGAGACTCCTTCGTCTTCTGCAGAAGATGGACCGCTACTCCCAGCACAGTACGGTGGTGCTGACCCTGCTCATGTCCATGTTTGCACTGCTGGCTCACTGGATGGCCTGCATCTGGTACATCATTGGCAAGAAGGAGGTGGAGAGCAACGCAGACACCTGGGATATTGGTGAGACCAGCACACCAGTTTGACTCGTTGACTCACAGACAGAATGTGAGATAAAAACTAGGCTTGTTAGAAAAAAACACTTCCAAATGGCACTGATGCTTCAGCCAATGGGCTTTTAACTTAAAGGGATAGTTCACCCAAAAATGTAAGCGATCCTGTCTTTTACTATGTGACTTTCTTCTTTCAGACGAATCCAAACGGTGTTATAATATAAATTGTCCAGACCCCTCCAAGCCTTTGAATGGGTTTAAATGGGTGATAGCCATTACACTTCAGACATGAAATAACGTGCACGGATTCGTAATAAAACGTCCCTCACCCGGCTCCGGAGGGTGAATAAAGTCCTCCTGTAGCGAATCCATGCAGTTTTGTATGGTAAATATCCATATTTCAAAGTCACTTTCACCTAGGATGCTTCAAAAGTGAGTAAAAGACAGGATCATTTTCATTTTTGGGTGAACTGTCCCTTTAATGGGGTTACTCCACCTCCAGAATTAAAATGTTGTTATTAATCACTTACCCCCATGTCGTTCCAAACTCGTAAAAGCTTTGTTCATCCTCGGAACACAACATACACAAGATATTTTGGGATAAGATAAACTGGGAAACTTTTGACTGTTCCATTGACTGCCATACAATTTGCACTGTCAAGGTCCAGAGAAGTATAAAAACATTGTCAGAATACTTCATATTACATTAGTGGTTCTACTGTAAAGCTTTTGTAAGGAAAGAAAACAAAAATGTTTTGGTACCGTAATGTCACTGTAGCACCGTTTTACAAATCAAAGTGTGAATACACATAGAACATGTATCCTTCCATTGCTGCTGAACTGTGTATGCACCGCAGTATTGTGTTATATTTTTAATTATGATAGAGCAATAAGCTTTTAGCACATCTCACCAAACAAGTTATTTTAGACTATTTAAAGCAGTATTGCAAAGTGTTTTAATTGATTCAGTGAAAGTCTGGGTCTCCCACAATCAAAGAGGAAATGAATCTGAATTGAAATACTTCATTTCGGCATTGAATGGAATTGTTAAAGTTGCGTTATGGACATAATATGAATTGATTTAATCTAAAGTGTGCGGAGCGAAACAGAGAGAGAGTGATGAAGACATCAAGCGATAATGGAAGGCAGAATTTATAGTTACTGAAGAGGAGCGATAAGCCTGACACTGTTAGATGGTGTTATGGACAGTGATAGCGGAGGAGAAAGAAGATGGGAAGAATGCACCAGGGACAGCAAGCAGCCAAGTGAGTGAAAGAGTGAGCGAATGGCAAACAAAGCAGTCACCCAGACGTCGTGCCACGGGCCTCTCTCTCCATCTTGACTGCAGGAGGGGTTGTAATTAGGCCCAGTGTGCTGCTCCATGGTCCGTAATGACGGATCGTTGTGAAAGTACCAGCATTCCCACCGCCCCGGTCCCCGATCAGTATTGATGGAAAGCTGCTGCTTCCCCTCGGCATCCGACCACTGACCCCCGGCCTGCTCTGATAGGCAGTTACTATAGCAACACTGGTCTGGAATCATCTCTCTGGTACCCTGTTTAAGATAGTGTAGAGTGTGGCAAGTGATGGGTTCCTCCTTATCAGCAAACGCAAAGATTGTTTCATGAAGAAAGCAACGTGTTTGATGAACCGCTTTCCAAACAGTTGCTGTTAGTGAAGAAACTAGTTCTTGTACGCAACTCTATCCTTGCAAAAATGTAAAAGTTGGCCGTGCCGTGTTACATCAATGATTCAGATTGAAATACTATGTTGAAGAATGATTGTCTTTCATGGTATTTACACAGTTTGCAGAATACCTTTTGTTAATGTAGTGCTGTAAACAACTGTTTCTGTATTGAAAACTTGGAGAATGGGATCATTTTTTTTCATCATTTTCACACACTCATGTTCCAAAGTGAGATTGATTTTCTTAAGTGGAATATACAAAGAGATCATTTCATATCCACGTTTTTTGTACATCAAAGACGATCGGTTGCTTTTCTGATTGATAAATAAACTGGGATCTCTAAAACTAATCCATGTTAAATAAATTTAGGTAAATGTAACAAAGGAATTACTTTCCAAATTCATAAAAAGACAAAAAAATACTGTTTAAAATTCTCTCATGTTCACCAAGACTGCATGTAATATTTCAAAAACATGGTAAATAAAACAATAATGTAGATACCTACAAATTAGAATTTAAAATGACTTAAACTTAATGAATAAATAAAGTGTGATAACAACTGTTACTCGATTTGGTGCTCAAAATACATTTCTTGTTATTTCCAGTGTTGGAAACAGTTGTGCTGCTTAGGGTTAGGGAAATAGTCCTCAAAAGAACAGAATTTATATGAAACAAATCTTTGGTAACATTATGAATGTCTATACAGTCACTTCTGACTAATGCAGTATTTAGTAGTATAAAAACGTCTAGGTTACCTATTGTAACCCCTGTTCCCTGATGTCATATACCCAGTCTGTCGTCACAACATAACGTCGTAGTGAACGACAGACAAGGGAACGTCTAGGTTACCTATCGTAACCCCCTGATGGAGGGAACGGAAACGTTATGTCGTGACGACAGACTGGGTATATGACCCAGTTTGTCGTCACGACATAACGTCGTAGTGACCGACAGACAAGGGAACTATACTTTTAGCAAACATTTTATATTACATATTTGTTTAAAACATTCAATTAATTAAATGTGATTAATTTTTAAAAAATGCTCAAAACCTTAAACAATGAACACACCCAAATGTGCAGAAAAGTTAACAGCTCACCGAAGGGCTGCTATCAGCAGATGACGACAGATGACGACAGATATTTCCTTTTTAGATGAACAATTCCTTAAACCATTGTGTCATTGCTGTGCGTGTTAATTCTCCACTATATGGAGACATATGAAACTGATACATAAACACATTTCAGTGTGAGATTTTAATTAGATGTCACCTTTTCTTCTTCGTCTGCCTCTTTCAGGTTGGCTGCATGAGCTCGGGAAACGGTTGGAGTCTCCATACGATGGGGTGAGCATGGTAGCGGTCAACAGAACGCTGAGCAGTGGACCGTCTTTGCGGAGCATCTACATCGCAGCGCTGTACTTCACCCTCAGCAGCCTGACCAGCGTGGGCTTCGGAAATGTCTCTGCCAACACAGACGCAGAAAAGATCTTCTCCATCTGCACCATGCTCATTGGAGGTGTGTGTGTGTGTGTTTTCTAAAAGGTTGAAGTTTAAGTGATATTTTTAGATATATTTGGAGGTAGAACAAATTTGGATTATCATTAGGATACAAAAACTGGAGGCTGTATGTGTGTGCTGCTTATTTAGAAACCAAAAACAAAGTTGATTCCCTCTGAATCCCTTTTAGTTTCTACAAGAGAAAATAGTCTGTTTTAGATATTTGTAAATAATACATGTGTGTGTATATACTCTCCAAAACTAAAAATATGATGCATTGTAATATTTATAGATTGTATCCTTCCAAAATATCGAAGTATTTATATATTGTGTTTTTTTATTTATTTATTATTTTTATTATTATTATTATGTCTACTGTATATGGTGGTGTTTTAGGGTACCTAAGGACCATTTAACAAAATATATTTTTAAAATGACTTAAAAGTCGCAGTATTAGGAGTTAAAAACAAATGTAAAAATGAATAAAAAAATAATTGTGATCTAAAAACTATCAACAAATCCTTGTTATTTTATAAAAGACAATACTAAAAAAATGGTAAATAAAAAAAGTCATTAATTATAAAGTAATAATCAATATCTGTGTAACCGCATATGTTAATGTATGTTTGTCTGTCATTAAATAGGATGATATGAAGTCACACCATCTGTTCGTATTCAGAATTCATGGCCTTTATTTTGTGAAATGTCACCTTTCGCCATGGGGCAGTTCTGCTCCCTTCCCAAACATACAATAATACCCAATTACACACTCCAACACGTATGTACACATTCAATCACCACCTGTGTATTACCAGAGATCTTATAGAAAACAAGTGCCTCTAAAATAAATACACAGGTCGGATTGTTACTGAAATAGAAAGAGATTTGTTATGATTGATGACTCTTTTCTGAACTGATCAGTTGCAACACTCCATAACAAAAAAACATCTTTGTAAAGATTTTCTTTAATCGGGTACAATATAGACATAATTATCATTTTTTGAAAGCTGCACTGGTGATGTTCGTTAATTTTCAACTTTCAAGAGAACTTCCATGACTTGTTAGGTCATTCAGGCTTGATGTACATTCATGCATGTGTGTGTCATTGTGTCTTTGGCAGCTCTGATGCATGCTCTGGTCTTTGGCAACGTGACGGCCATCATCCAACGCATGTACTCACGCTGGTCCTCTTACCACACACGCACTAAAGACTTGAAGGACTTCATCCGTGTGCACCACCTGCCCCAGAGCCTCAAACAGCGTATGCTGGAGTACTTCCAGACCACCTGGTCTGTCAACAACGGTATCGACTCCAATGAGGTAAACTCCACGCTTCAGAGAGTATTATACAGCACAGCTGAATCATTTGATGTTGCGGAATTCCTTACAGCTGAGCTGTGCAAGATGTGCCAACTTTACAAGCATACGGTGTGCTTCCCCACTGCACTCCGATGTTTCATATAAGCTTACATATTGGTACAAAATAAAAGAGTTACATTGGACTTTTAAAGTCAGCTCTAATATAATCTCTGTCATGACAACTCTCAGGGAGTTTAGCATGGTAATGTACATGACTGTGAATGTGTTTGGTCTTGGCGGAAAAGATCAAGTAACAAGTACTTGTTCCATAGACCTGCTGCTGTGAGCATGTAAGAAATATGAAATAACCACCATATCTAACAAACATAAGATTACCCCAAAGCAGATCTGTACAGGTGGAGCTGGGGGAGGTGGAGGGTTCTAAATGTTGAACAGAGAGCTCATTGGCTGCTGATGTGAGAAGAAACCAATTAGCAGTGTCAAGTGAACAATTATTTGATTATATCAGATTAAGTTAAGCCTGCTCCATCTAGAGTTTCAGTATAAATCTCTTATTTAAAAAAATACAGATCTTGTGTTGTGTCGTTGTGACAGTGAAACTATTTTGTTTGAAGAACAGTCTGCTGCTGATCACTCACAACCTTTAAGATAGTGAGCTTTTCTTATTAAAAGAAGCTGCTACTTACTATTCAGACGTGAGTTTTGAGCAGTGAAGTGTTGTTTCTCCGATCACGAATGCAGACCTGGTGTTATGTTTACGAGGCGTGATGCAACACCACGAGTAAAAAGACAGAACTAAGTCATGATCATCAGTAATTATGTCTCCACTGGATCAACAAATGCATTGATTGTAATGTGTTTTATTTGTTTTGGTGTCGTAGCACCGGGACAGAACATCACGTTATGGTAAGGGGCGGAACATTTCTGTCACATGCTTGTGGTACTTGACCAATCACAGTGCACTGGATAGCTGGCCAATCAGAACACTACTCGCTTTTTAGAACAATGAACTATGTACATTGCTCGATCTGATAACTATATTCCCATAACATAAAAAAGTCATGGTATCATCATGTTATGGCACTGTAAGTGATGTAATAAATGAAGTAACATTCTAAAGCCAAGAGCAAAGCCACAGCCAAGGCAAGTATAATTTAGATAGACAGTTGGACACTGGAGGAGGGAACGACTGCGTGTGCTCCGTCCTTGAGCCTGGGACTTTATTCCGGAGTCAGGAGAGGGAGCGGAAAAAAATGAGATGGAATCTAAACACCTTGCTAAATCACAGATTTATGAATAATAGATGGGGAGGCTGATGGCCGGAGAGCAGAAGACACAGCGCAAGAGAAAAAGAGAGAGGGATGTGTGTGCCGTGAGTGAAGGGGAAAGTGACAGATGCCATTCAGTCAGGCTGAAGGATGGTAGCATATATGGATGGATGAGCAGAGCAGATGAAGGGTGGCGGAGGGCAGGAATGAGGCATGGCCGGAATACTTCCAGTTTTTGTTTTAAGGGTGAAAACTCATAAAGTCAGTTTAATGAATGTAATGTGCTGTTACATAAGTTTTCTCTTCTTTTATGTAAATAACTTTTTTTAATCTTTCTTTTTAATTTCACTTTTCTTCATAATTGTTTTTCTTATTCATTTCTTTTTCTTCTATTGGCTTTCACTTTTACTTCTGCTTTCATTTTCCTTTTTTCATGTATCTTCCCATTTTTCTCATTTTCACTTGTCCTCTTGTTTGTTTTTTTAATTTATTATATATTGTCATTGTTATTCCCATTCCTGTTCTATTTCCTTTCTGTTTTTCCATATCCCTTTTTCTCTTCTTCCTGTCCATTCTGTCCAGCTCTTGAAAGACTTTCCAGATGAGCTGCGTTCGGACATCGCGATGCATCTGAATAAAGAGATCCTAGAGCTGTCCGTCTTCTCCTCTCTGAGCCGTGGATGTCTCCGCTCGCTCTCCCTGCACATAAAGACTTCGTTTTGTGCGCCGGGCGAGTACCTTCTTCGTCAGGGAGATGCTTTACAGGCTCTTTTCTTTGTCTGCTCCGGCTCCATGGAGGTGCTGAAGGACAGCATGGTGCTAGCCATCCTCGGTCAGTTTACACAAACCCACACACAAGCAAACTGTTCATTTCAGAAAAGCTTAGTTTTAATGCTCTGAAGAACTAGAAAGAAGGGGGAAATGACTGCTTCTCATTAAGTGAAGACTTCAGGGCCCATGTGTTCCTACAGTTGCCAACAAAAGCTGCTCTCTGTGATTGGTCACTCTCTCTGTGAGGCTTCACACACACAGCAGGCTCATAGGACAGTGGACCAAATGTGTGAAAAAATATAATCCCCATCATCCTGTTAGGTCCTGCCTGTGTGTGTGTGTTTGTGTTAATATCACCTTATGAGTTCTGACAGGAAAAAACACACACTATCTTTCTCATCTTTCCCTCACTCGCTCTCTCCATCCTGCTGACAGAGGAAGGTCTCTCTGACATTGAGTTCTCGAGAAGCTTCACTTAGTTTTTGTTTGTTTAAATGCATATACGCTTTCTTGAAGTATCTTATGTGCCTCTTATAGAGCTGTTTGTAGTCCTACAGTGTTAAAATGCAATACAAATGAGTTTTTTCGAGCCATGGCTCCTTTGGGAGATTCTAATGGGTTTTAAGAATAGCGTTTTCTGATTTATGAATAAATTAAGGTCTGTGGTTAACGCTACTTGGAAACCTTTTCGTATTTTCAGTCTACTTTTTTACATGCTCCTAAGGGAACCCGTGGCAGATATATATAGTTATATATTTATATTTTTTGCATCTTCCTCTTTGTTTATGTGATGTGTACAGGTAAAGGCGACCTGATTGGTGCAAACATGTCGGTGGGGGACCGTGTGATAAAGACGAATGCTGACGTGAAGGCACTGACGTACTGCGACCTGCAGTGCATTAATCTGAGGGGTCTGTATGAGGTGCTCGACCTGTATCCCGAATACTCCCACCGTTTTGTGCAGGACATAACACACGACCTCACCTACAATCTGAGAGAGGGACAAGAGTGCCATGTAAGACATCACATGACCATTGTGATGCTGAAATTTCTCCTTTATTTATTTGTTTGTGGTTGCTGGAACCCTTAATGCATTTCGGTAAAAAAAATGACCTGTTCATAACCTGATTCCATTTCATGATTATTTTTGGGATCCACCAAAATATAACATATTTTTTATCTTCTATAGACAGATGTATCTAATGTATTGTAAAATGTCATTTATCCCTGTTTTTAGCTGAATTTTCAGCATATATTATAATATGCTTTTTTGTTTGCTCATGAAACAAATCTTACTATATATATATATATATATATATTTTTTTTTTTTTATTTCATATTATTTCATATTATTTTTTTATTTTTTTTATTTTTCTGCATAATATTTATTTGAAACTGTGAAACATACTTTTTATAATATATTACAATATATTATATTATAATAAATCATACTTTTTATTATATTTCGAACTTTAACTTAAGAACTTTTCTCTACTGAATGGAAATTTCAAAAGAACATCTTTTATTTAAAATCGAAACATTATGAATGTCTCTTATAAGCAATTTAACATATTCTTGCTTAATAAAATTTTAATTTCTTAAAAAAAAACTACAACAAAAAACCGTCCCCAAACTTTTGCACAGCAGTGTGTGCTTACATATTGTCGTATGTCTCACCTTCCAAGAATGTCCAGCACGTCCATGGACACACAGGTGCGTCTTCTTCTCAGCTGTCAATCATTCTGCACTTATCCACTAACAGTGCTGTGTTGACTATAATAGCTTGGGGCTCATTTCCCTAACAATGATCTACCTCCCGCCTCATTTGCCTAATGAGGGAAGCTAAGAACACTACAGCTCTGAAACAGCAGGGAGAGAGAACGAAAAATTGATGATGATGGTGATGATGATCATCTTCCCCATTCCCTGTCCTTCCATGCCTGAAGCAGTAATCAGGGAGGGAGCGGTGCTGGAGGAAGGGGAACAGCGCGTTTAGGGGCGAGGGAGGGGTAAAAGGAGGAGCGGGTGGTTATTGAAGTGCCGGATGACTGACTGCTTTGGGAAACTGCCGCTCTTTCAATTACAGTGTGAGGGAGCCTCAATTATTCAGCAGGGAAAATGACCAAATTAGTGTACGAAAAGTGTAATTAATCATATATATATACATATATATAGAGAGAGAGAAGAAGAGAGGGGGAGTGAGAATAAAGGGGAGAGAGATGGGGAATACCCCTCGCGTTTATTCCGTCTCTTTTCCGTGTTTTACCTCTTGACTTTTCCGCCACCTTTCAGTGGACTGACATTTAAAGTGTTCTATAAATGGAGATTGTTATTTCCAGAGTTTCGCTGTGTAATTGGCAACGCGCGTGAGAAGCGTGAGGTGTAAAGCTCAGAGAAACCCATTACACTGACTATTATTGAAGGAAAAAAAGCTGAGCCTTTAGGGTTTGTTCTGACATGATCGCTCGTACGACTCGGGGTCAGAGATCATTATGTTATCAAAGCTGCCAAGTCAGTTGCTTTCAATGTCTTATAGGCCAAGTCTTCTTGTGGGCATTAATAGCGAGGTCAGAGTTCAAGTGGTAAGACCACTACCACTACACGAGTTTTACCTAAGGACATTCACTTTGCTGTGTTTTTGCTGTTTCATGGCTTTTATCTAATTGGTCCTTGAGGCAAAGAGTGTAGGTTGTTTTTACTGTAAGAGTGTTTTCACTTGTGTTTGTATGCCGGATGATAGCTACACTGAAGTCCATACTGTCCATTATCTATCTTTCTATCTATGATTAATAACGTTTTTTATTTAGCTTTTCTGTTGCATTAGTAATCTTTAAAATAGCTTTCTTTGTTTTGTTTTTTTATTATTTGTATTAGTAAATCAATTTAAAACTGACATGTGTACAATGTTTAATTTTAATATTGATAATATGGCCAAAAGTTTTATTTTAGTTGTATGTTTATGCAATTATAGTGATATAAATTTGCCATTTTTTTGTTACTTTGATTATTTTTTGGTTATAATTCTGTGAAGACTTATTTTTAAAAACGTAATCAAATCATTGAATTGTTAATCAAATCAATTTGCTATCACAGCCCTAGTATTTATTTGTCTTTCTATAAAAAAAAACATTTTGCATTATTTTTACATTGTTTATTAAATGTGTTCCATTAAAATAAACCGTGTCTTTTGAGAGGAAGCATTTAGGTACTTATTACTGCTTTGGTGGATAAGGAGAAAATGTGAGGACAACATAAAATTATCTAAATGTTACTTAAAAGCTCCTAAATGACTGCTTAGAAAGAAATTTTCCAAGGAGCAGGCAAGCACTGTCACATTAACTAGATGTTCTTGTTCTGTCACGTTAACTAGATCTACTTTTGTTTCATTGTTAATAATGAAAAGTCAGTCTTTTTTCTAGTTGAGTCATCCAAGGTTAGTCATCCAACTTTCATCTGGCCTCACACGACCTTAGCACTACCTCTTCTGTCCAATCACAGATGGAGGGGAGGGGAAATGGAGACGTGATCCAGTGCTATCCACCAATCGCCGAGCATCAAGAAGAGGGAGATGAAGATGATGAAGACGATCAGATACGGTATCTCAGCGGTGGAACCAGACAGAAAACGCACATGCAGAAAAACGATCACCAAACCAACAAAAAGCACCACATTCAGCATACCACTGTCACAAAACCTGACCTTGCAAATCTCAGCCCAAGGTTTGCCCACACCCACACATGCATGCGTTTAAAAAACATTCAAAGATATTGTATTTTAATAGACATTTGCTCACTGGTGCATGAAGGATTTGTGAGAGCAGCAAAGTGGATTTCTGTTTGTGTGTGATCAGGGTCGTGGACGGCACGGAGGACAGTGATGGTACAGAAAATTCACACACATTCATATTTTCCTCTGGCCATCAGCACACCGTCAGTGGTGCAACTAATACTACTGCCACCACAGCAGGTGAGTGAGTGTGTGTGTGTGTGTTGATGAATATTGGCATCTTTTTTCTTTATGCCAATATTCCAGGACTGATGGACTATAAAGGATCACTCAGTTTCCAGTATTAAAGGGGTCATATGATATTGCTAAAAAGAACATTATTTTATGTATTTGGTGTAATGCAGTGTTTATGTGGTTTAAGGTGCAAAAAAACTCATCATTTTCCACATACTGTTTTATTTTTTGTGCCTCCTGAAACGGGTCGATTTGTACAAAACCCATCATTCTTAAAAAGTGAGGTGCACTGTGATTGGCCGAATACCACAAGGATGTGGCAGAAATGTTCCGCCCCTTACCATAACGTGACGTTGCGTCCCGATGGTATGACACCAAAACAATAAAACACATTACAAATCAGTGGAGACATAATTACTGATTATCATGACTTAGTTCTGTGTTTTTACTCGTGGTGTTGCATCACGCCTCGTAAACATAACACCATGTCTGCATTCGTGATCGGAGAAACAACCCTTCACTGCTCAAAA
>JAUCNO010000353.1:17115870-17130013 GCA_032353835.1 Enteromius viviparus
CTTTACACGTGTATATATATATATATATATATATATATATATATATATATATATACAGTCAAGCCCGACATTATTCAAACCCCTGCCTGATAATCCCCGATAATAAGACAATGTACTAGATGCATTGTGGAAAAAAAATATTACTAATCTTTTATTTACATTTGAACAAAAAGTGTTAGAAGTACTGCCTGGTTTCATTTACTATTGTCTAAATGCAGTGACATATTCATACATTTAAAGTGATCTTAAATTTGAAAATACTTTACGATGCAATACAGTAAGAGAAAGACTTTTATTATGAAAGCCATTAAACTTGTCTGAACGAGCTGCTGCTGGTGGCGCTCTTCACACACACCCCGCTGTACTAAAGAGATACAGAGCAGTTCAATTTGAGTAAACTTAAAGACGCAAAACCGTGTTTACTCAGTAAGTATGCAGTTGTTAGCTATATTTAATGACTTATTAGGCCTTTTAATTATTATTAACATTATCAGTATTAAACTTATATCAATGGTTGACATTGTCATTTTTTTTAAACAACAGATAATGTTATATTGTATCCTGTTATATCTGTACAGTCTCTGATAGGGGAATATGATTTAGTCAGCAGTGACAGTTGGGAGGAGTTTCTTTTCCTCTCTGGAAGACAAACTTTTATCACACGTCAATTTCCCTTCTTTTAGTTCTTCTGTCACTGAGGGATTGGATCACTGCAGCAATGTCTTACCTTACAAGTCTCTTCAAATACGTCGATGAGCACCAGGACGAGTATGTTGAGGTACTGAGATTTTTCTTCATTACATCATCTCATATTATATGTCCAAAACTTGGTAAATGTTTATTTTGTAAGCTAAGATAGATTAGTTTTGTTGTTGTAATGACCTGTTTTGTTGGTTTATATACTTGCATGTGTGTTATTTTAACAGTCTGATGACTTTACTGTTACTTGACATGAATGTATTTTCTAATGGAAATGTGAACACCTTTTGTTTGAAGCGCCTGGCACAATGGGTTGCTGTACAGAGCGTGTCTGCCTGGCCAGAGAAACGAGGAGAAATCAAGAAGATGATGGAGATGGCAGGCAAAGACATTGAGAGACTGGGGGGAACGGTGGAGATGGTTGACATCGGCATGCAGAAGGTGTTTTGTTTATTAATATGAATCTGCTGAATGGTATTCTGATGTCTGACTTTGGAGTTTTTAGTGATAGCAGGCTGCTTCCTGCTTTGGTCATTTTTGTGGTTGACCTTGTGACTGCATGTGTCACATGCCCTACATGCCTCTAGATATGCATCTAAATGTGCCAAACTAAGAATCAGGTGAAAGTGAAAGGCTACATGTCTAAATCACTGGTTCCACCCAGTATTTCATCACTATCCCATATTGCTACGAACATGCATTCCTATTTCTTGAAATAATGCTTGAGTTAAACAGCATTGTTTTTTCTTGCTTTAATTTAGTTGCCAAGTGGTGAGCAGATCCCTCTTCCTCCAATTATTCTGGGCAGACTTGGCTCAGACCCTGGCAAGAAGACTGTGTGTATTTACGGGCACCTGGATGTGCAGCCAGCCAACATCGAGGATGGCTGGGACTCACCGCCCTTCACTCTGGTGGAAAAAGATGGTATGAGTGTGCTGGAAGTTTTTGTATAGTCGTGTTCTCTCGGGGGTTGAGAAAACCAATGCTAGCATCAATAATGAAGCCTTTGAGTGCATGGAAGAAACCTGTTCAGACCAAATGAGGTTGTGCAATTGATTAGCTTTTTGTGCAATACTCTGCAAGCAGTGCTCCCTCAAGGTAATATTTCACATTTGATTTGGCTAAAATTAGTCATCACTAGCATTTTTTTTTTTTTGGGTGCTGCTTGCATGTGGCTGTTGACACAAAAAAGGAAGAAATCTCACCGACTCAGCATGTTAGGTTTGTGTCCCTCCAGCCCAAAGAGATTTCAAGACAAATCCTATTGTCTCTTTTTGCTGAGATAGACCTGACGCTTGAGCGTAGCCTTGTGACCTGTCAGCTGACTCCCATAGGTTGTTTTTTTCCCCAAGCTATGACAAATATATATATATATATATTTACATGTATTCATTTTTTATTTGCATATCACTATAATTGTTAATATTTCTTGTTTCAGATCTGTCAAATGTACCTTCTTAATACTTTTTTGTTGTTGACAAAATTTCACCAATTGTGAAATGTCACAACTAACTCTCTAAAAGTCTTTTTTTTGTGTATTATTGCACTAGTAGTGTATTAGAACCGGCACGTAGTGTTTGTTTAATTATTACCAAGACCATGCATCTGTTGATATGCACTGTAAAATGTTTGCTGAACTGAGATTGTAGATTGAAATGCTTTATAATCATTCCAGTTTATGACGGTTTATTTGACTGTGGCTCATGCTTCATTTAATTGTCTTTAGGTAAGATGTACGGACGTGGCTCTACGGATGATAAAGGCCCTGTGTTAGCCTGGTTCAATGTCATTGAAGCCTATCAGAAGATTGGACAGGTGCAAACACTGTATTTTCTTCTCAATCATACCATCTGCTTACTTACTTATTAATCCTGAAGCACCAGTGCAAAGTCCTAATGTGTTTCAAACAGTAGAACCATATCAGTGGATTGCATTGCTAGATGCTTAGGCTGCTTAAAGTCATTTAAATTTTAACATGTGCACCTAGTGTGACTGAACCTGTGAGGAAGAACTGAGCCCAACACTGCATATCATTGTGTTGAAAATAAATTTGCATCGCATGCATTCCTCCCCTTATCCAGCGATTACCTCAGTTTCTCAATCATTATCACCTGAGTGAACGGTCACAGCTCCTCCTCGTTTACAGAAAGCGGTCTAAAGGTCGTTCGATGATCTTTGATCATTTTAAAAGTGTTGTGTCAAGCTAATTTAATTAGATTAACGTTAATGATACATGACAAACACTTAAAGAATACAGAATAAAGGAGCTTTAGATGAATAAAATGTTTGGGTTTAAGAGAAATATGCATTTATACCCTAGTGAAAAAATTAGATATACTTAAATGCATTTGAATTACATTATTTCATGCTCAGTATAATTAATTTTCATATGTATGTACTTAATAAAATGCCATGCTGTTGTACTTTTTGTATACTAAACTGATCTGCTAAAAGTCTGCTAAACTCATTTTGTACTTAATGCACTTTAATTGTGCAGAAGCAGTCTAATTAGAGACATACTTAATATATCTAATTGTGCTAAAGTGGAACTATTGCAAGAATACTTTAGCTACACAGCATTTAAAGGGCAATATTACACAATCCTCATTAAACGTGACATAAACACAAATTTTAGGCTTATTAATAAGAAACATGCATTGTTCACAATTAATACTCCAAATAAAGTTATTTATCAGTAAATATGTTCATAGATTTGAACTATACTTAGTATGAAATAAATATATTATTTGAATGAAAATGAAATGTGCTTGATTCCAGGAACTGCCCATCAATATAAAGTTCTGCTTTGAGGGAATGGAGGAGTCTGGATCAGAAGGACTGGACGAGCTGGTTTTCTCTCGCAAAGACTCCTTCTTTAAGGATGTGGACTACGTCTGCATTTCTGATAACTACTGGCTCGGCAAAACCAAGCCCTGCATCACCTATGGCCTGAGAGGAATCTGCTACTTCTTTGTTGAGGTAGGAGTTATTCTGTTACTTTAATGACAAAAGAAACTTTAGATTTGTAGCGGAGCTGTTTAAAGTTAACTTCATGCATATATTTCTATACAAATCATGCATGCAGCAGTTATAAAAACTCCTTGCAAAGAGGAGAAGGTTTGAGATTTTTAATAAAAGCAAGTTTATGTTTTTTTCAGGTGGAATGCTGCGATAAAGATCTTCACTCTGGCGTGTTTGGAGGATCTGTCCATGAGGCCATGACGGATCTCATAGCTCTGATGGGTGAGACTGATGTCACATATTCCTTAGATCAGTAAAATGTATGACAGGGATTTCCTTGGTTGTGTTTGATTACACTGGGATATCTATATCTATATGGGTTGCTCGGCTCACAGTGATGAATGTTAAAAATGATTGCTTTTAGTTCTTTTGCTGCGATTGGAAAGTGTTTGTGTTTTTAGGTTCTTTGGTGGATCACAAGGGCAAAATTGTAGTACCAGGGATATACGACCATGTGGCTAAACTGACTGATGAAGAGAGGAAGCTCTATGAAAAGATTGAGTTTGACATGGAGGAATACGCCAAAGATGTCGGGGCAGGAAAACTGCTGCATGACACAAAGGTAAATCACGTTTTTTCTTCTTTATATTTTCAGTGTCAGCTGATGTCATTTTATTTGCTTAGTTGCTGGTGATTAAACTTAATTTATTTTATTAATTCTTACATGAAATAAAATAAACTTTAACTAAAAAAGAAAAAAGCAGCTTAAATTGAAGTACTAACCTAACTAAGGTTACATGACAAACACATAAGAGAATGACTACAATTTCAACTCAATATAAATAAAATCTAACAAAAATAGAAGAATATGTCAATGGTAATAAATCAAAACAAAAGTCACTTTTTTTATTTTAATTTCATTTTTAATCATGTTTTTATGGGTTTATTGTGCAGGAGTTAATTCTGATGCATCGTTGGAGATACCCTTCCCTTTCTTTGCATGGCATAGAGGGAGCTTTCTCTGAAGGAGGAGCCAAAACTGTCATTCCCCGCAAGGTCATTGGCAAGTTCTCTATCCGCCTGGTCCCTGACATGGATCCCAAAGTTGTGGAGAAACAGGTTTGGAGTTGTTTTATCTTATCCAACCTCAAAGACACATCTACCGTACAGACGTGGCTGGTGCGCTGCAGACGTGCTTGTTCTTGTTCTCACAAGATGTGCTGCTTATCTTGTAGGTAATTACCCACGTGGAAAAGAAGTTTGCAGAACTGCGAACTCCCAACAAACTGAAAGTGTACATGGGACATGGAGCCAAGGCCTGGGTGTCTGACTTCAACCATCCTCACTACATGGCTGGCAGAAAGGCCATGAAGACAGGCAAGACACTAAAATAGATTACTGATGTAATTCCAGTCTACCTGGACTTTGACAGAAGTTTACATATCTGCCAGTGTGATGTTTTACTCACTTTTATGCACGATTTAGTTAAAGCAAGTGTAATTGATATTCTGCATGTAATTTTGTAATCATGTAACAAAATGTTAAATTACTGCATTTAAAACACTTTCCCAAACACTAAACCTGTTATTTAAAATGGTAAAAATATTTTTTCCTGTATTTTTAATCAAATAAATGCAGCCTTGATGAACATAAGAAACATCTTTAAAATACTATAAATCTTACTGTTTCCAAACTTTTGACTGGTAGCATACATGTTCTTTCACGGACACGCATTCATAAACCTGTCCTCTAACAGAAAAACACAGTGACATATTTGACTTTTTACTGTTTTTGCCTTGAGTCTGTTTTGTCAAAGCAACAATGTAGCCTTTTTCCTACTAATTCCTTCTGAACACAATGTATTTATCTGTATCTAGTATTTGGCGTGGAGCCTGACCTGACCCGTGAGGGAGGAAGTATCCCAGTGACTCTAACCTTCCAAGAAGCTACCGGCCAGAATGTCATGCTGCTGCCTGTGGGTTCTTCTGACGACGGGGCTCACTCACAGAACGAGAAACTCAACAGGTAATGTTTACACACAGCTGCATCTTGTTATCAAGGTGTGGCTGCTAAACTGCAAATGCATGTGATAGCAGGTAATCATGAGCTAGTTTTATTTGAGACCTTCTTGTCTGATAGATGAGATGCTCTTGGGATGCTTAAAACTGTTCATGCTAATCTGTTAGATTTTTTTTTCTTTCAATATCCTCTTTTTTGCCTCAACAGATCCAACTATATTCAGGGCACCAAGATGTTGGGAGCTTACTTCTATGAAGTTTCTCAGCTTAGCTAACTGGAAGGACTGGGCTGGTGTATTTTTAACTGTCTGAAGATGTGAATGAAGTGCTTGGATAAGGGTACGGTCTCTATAAGAATGCTGCATCGTACAAGTTTTTTTTTTCTGCCGAGGATGGCATACATTGAGGAAATGGAGATAGTATTGTAGTAGTCTGAGCCAAATGACCTGATGACAATCTGTTTCATGCAGCATCACATGTGACATAAAAAACATCATGCTGCTATACTTCTCAGTATATAGTCATTTTCAGGCCATGAGATGTATTTCCAGTCCAGTTCTCTATAAAGATCCATCAAGTGTTTTGAAGGGACTGGTGATGCATAAAATCTAGACCAAATGAATACATTGTCTCAGTCTCATATATACCTTTCTGCTGTAGCACTAGTCTATCTGCCAGTGTCTTAATATCTTAAGGAATTATTTTCTGGTGTACTGTCCCTTTAATATGGAATATAACATATTGATGTAATCTGTTTACATATGACAAATGCACTCCTATAATAAAATGCAAATGATCTCCTTAAAATTCGTTAGATTTTAGTTTTTCCTGTCACTCATTAAATGTAGAAGCTAAAATGTATATCACCCATATATAACAATACAGAAAAAAACCTTACTGTTTTAGAAAAAAACGAATTAATGGATTAGGAACTGGTTGGAAAATTAAGACAATTTTGTTTTTGTTTTTTTACCACCTCTCAAATTCCATCCTGAAAATAATTTTTGATTTTATGATTTGAGAATGTGCAAAAGAGCATCTTGGCTTTTAGTGGAACCTTCTGTACCAACAAAAGTATATATAGGCAGTGTCACATATGTGCATTTTTGATTTGGGAGTAAGAACTGGTTTTAATTATCATAAACCTACCCATCATACATCATATCGTTTTAGCGTTTTTACATTGCAAGATAAACTTCATTTAGCGTTTTTAATCATATATTTGCCTTGCAAGGGCTGGCCAGATATCTTCACAAAGTTAATAAAGTCAGGTTTTACTATCCTTGTGGGAATATTTGGTCCGTACGACTATAGCAGAACAAGCCCACACACACACACACACACACACACACACACACACACACACAAACACACAAACACACACACACACAATATCTGATAATATTTCTTCTGTGGCATTATAGATTTCTCTGCTGTCACATCTGATTCATTTAAAGCAACCTTGCTGGTTTCAAACAGTACTGTATATACAGTATAAACAGTGACAGACATTTATAATGCTAAAAATATTTATTTCAAATTGTTATAATATTTCACAATATTACAGTTTCCACTGCATTTGATCAAACATCAAAAAGTATTTTTTTTATTAAAAAAAAAATAGTGCATCTGTAACTAAAATGCACACCTTCATCATTATCATTTAAAAAGGTCATACAATTTACTCTACCCTTCAGAAATTTTAATATTTTAATATGCTGATTGGTTCTCAAGAAACATGTCTTATTATTATCATCAATCTTGAAATCTGTTGTTTTAATGTTTATGTGGCATACATTTTTTTTAGAGGATTATTTGATAAAGATTTTAAAGATTGATGTTCAGAACACTATTAATTTGAAATATATATTTTTTGATCAATTTAAAACCTTGCTGGATTAAAACAGTACTGTATAAGCAGTATAAACAGGGACAGCAGAGACATTTATAATGCTAAAAAAGATTTAAAATTGTAATGATATTTCACAATATTTCCCCTGCATTTGATTAAACATCAAAAAGTATTTTTTAAATACTTTTTCCTGGCATTACTATGTATGTGATGAATTTAAAATGCATCTGTAACCAAAACACACGTCTACATCATTATAATTTGAAAAGATCATACTCCATCCTAATTTGTTTATTATATAAATAAATGCAAATCTACTCTACCCTTCAGAAATCATTTTAATATGCTGATTTGGTTCTCAAGAAACATGTCTTATTACTATCATCTACAAAATGTTTATGTGGAATAATTTTTTTTAAAGTGTTATTTGATAAATAGGACGTTCAAAAGAACGCTATTCATTTGAAATATACATTTTTGTCTTCACTCTCACTTTTGATCAAATCATTGTTTAACAAAAGGATTAGTTACTTGCAATGTTTATTAATCGTGAACACAAACTGATCCAAATTATGTGTGGTTATAGTATTCAAAATTAAAAATACATTCTTATCTTATCTAAAATGCTTTTTATGCAGCAGTTTGAGTACCTCGTACACATCTCAGGAAGTAATCTAAACTCTTTGTTATTTGACAACCTCCATTCATCCATCTTTTTCACAATGGCATATTTTTAAAGTGCGTGTTTATGTTCATGCTGATGTCTGATGCTCACAGGTGGACTGACAGCACACTGGTAGTTCTGCCCTCTATGAGCGGTAGGTCACATTTATCCCGTACCTCCTCCGTTATAGCCCCAGGAACGGTGCAGCCACAGCCAGGCGAGGTAGATGAATCCAAATGGACAAACTTGTCTGGTGGCGCTATTTTCCCATGACACCCAGTCTCTAAATATGACCAGACAGCCTATCTCTGCCCTTAAGATTTTTTCATGTCTCTCCCTCTTTTCTGCTAGTGTTCCGAACAGTTTCAGTCCATCTGACTTTTTCTTTTTTTTTTGAGCACACCATGTTGAAATGCACATCGGCTTTGTGAGAGATCTTGGCCTGTGGCAATGGCTGTCAGTAGGAAGAGTTGCAGAGCTGGAGAATTTGAATACGAAACTGTTTACCAGGCCTCGCTGTAAGGAGCAGAGCCATATTTCATCAGGTCTTACTGCTTCAAGAATGTCAGACCTCTCAGCAAACACAGGTTGTACTGTCTGTGATCTAAATTTGGCCATGAAAAGGATTTTGCTCCTTTTGACGCTTAACAAGACAAGGTTGGAATGCATCGTTAAGCTTAGTAATACAGAAAATGATCAACAGTCTTGTACTAATGCAGTGCTTGACACTGTTTGCTTGCTTGAAGTAACGTAAATTAAGCTAACATAGTTATATACAAAGTCATTGTTTATATGTACCCCCGGGCCCAATAAATAGACTGTATTGTGGTTTTCCCTTGTAAGTGTAGTGTAATTATTTTGTCAGAGTTTTGCCACTAGATGGCGACAAATGCTCATGTTATTTTCAGATTTCAGTGTGTTCTGATTTCAGTTTAACGCCTGGATCCATTCGTGTATTTAATTTTTTAAAGCACTTCTTAAACCACATTTTTAAAAACGCTAGTGTCAAAATACCTCGTTTAAAAAAAGGTATTTGTAAAACATCAGTGAATGAAAATCAATATTATATCCAAACAGGTAGGAAGATTTCAGAACCGTGTGCGATTCAAATTTGTTTAGAACGGTTGAGGCCGTTATAACCGTTACGTTAATTATATTAATTCTTTCGATAAATTCAGTTGCCTTAGCATTTTGTATTAAATTATGGCTAGCAGGAAAAACCTTTGGCTTTGGGGTTGTTCCAAACTTTTGAGTGATGATTTTTGCTGACATAACGATATGCTGCAGGTCCGAGAAAACATTTTATGAGGTAAATACTAAATAGTTCCATGTTTGAGGTAAATCGTTCATGTTTGAGGTAAGTTAAATAGTTTTGTTTAAGGGAAATCGTTCATGTTTGAGGTAAATCATACATTTATGAGGTAACGTTAAATCGTTAATGTTTGAGGTATGTTAAGTTAAATAACGTTAGTTAATGTTTACGGGAAATCGTTCGTGTTTAAGGTAAAACGTTCATGTTTGAGGTAAATCGTTCATTTATGAGGTAAATCGTTAGTGTTTAAGGGAAATCGTTCACGTTTGAGGTAACGTTACGTTAAATAGTTAATGTTTAAGGGAAATCATTCATGTTTGAAGTAAATTGTTTATTTATGAGGTAAATCCTTAATGTTTGAGGTACGTTAAGTTAAACAAGTTAACTTAGTTCATGTTTGAGGTAAATGTTTGTATAATATGCCGTTCAAATGTATGAATACTCTATTCAGATTCTAATCGTGAATGCCTTTTAAATTACAATTCAGTTCCTGAATTTGAATATAGAAATCTGGATTCCAGTTCGAAGTCAAATGTAAGGAAATCGTATTAAAATGAAGTAAATGAAAGGAAATACAGGGAACTGTGTCTATACATCTTTTGCTCAGTTAATGTTACCTCAGTAAAAAAACACGAGGATAACGTTAGACATTTTTTTTAAACGCCAACTATGTAAGTAAACAGTTAATTCTAATAAATGAACCTTTGCGAATTAGAGTGGCCAAATACTTAATTTCCCAAAATGCATTACTGTAAACTTAATTTCTTTAAAATGCAATTTAGCCATTTCCTCTATGACATTTTATTTTAGTAACTTTCTGTTGTGAGTTAAAAGGCAGTTTTTCATTTGCAGAACCCTGGTAGTAGCAGTTATGTACTTTTACCAAAGCTTTGTTTGTAAAGCGAACCAGTTTCACTGTATTTCCCATGTTGAACCTCCAACATAAAGACACAAGTTCCTCAGTGTTTTTGTCCGTCGAACATGAGATATGCAGAACAGAAGAGACATTAAATCAGGATCGGTCTCACCTGCAGCCAGCCTCCATAAAACTGAAGGAGGGAGTTGAGCTCCACTAGTTTTATGAGGTCTGGCTCATTACCAGATTACATTAGCTTGTCTCTCTAACACATTAATAAAAAAATCTTAATTTTTAAAAGTTTTCAGCAATGTTTGCCCTTTTCCTTTCAGTGAAGTCAAACATTTCCATCCTATAAAGACTGGTCTTGCTGCTGGAGAGAAGCCAGGGCATATGTCCGTGTTTACCTCACAGGCATCGGGTCGCACGCTCCTTTCACGCTCATGTCAGACTGGCACGACACATGGTAGGCACTTAAGTAAGTCACCTCACTTTTGAGCTCCTTCTTTTCACTGTATCAAATTTAAATGGACGTACCGTCCAGCATTCATATTTTCTTGATGTCTCTCTCTCATGTGTTGTCAGCTGCAGCACGACTCATTTCAGATATTATTCAGTTCTCTAAAGCCGTTGATCAGCATACTAAATGATGATTTCTGAACAGCCTAACACTCTAATACAATTAGGCCAAGACAGCTCGCCTGGTTATGTTTAATGGGGATGACATCAGAGGAGATAGCAGAGAATGAATAAGTCATTCTTGGTCTCATTTCAAATGTGAAAGATTCATACCAGTAATTTAGATGACAGTATTAATTTAACATGACACTGCATTAATGGTCGATTTTAGATTCACAGAACTCGTTTAAGTGGAATGGACTTCCTTAATTTGATGAGATGTGATGGCAGCGCGATGCCACGTCTTTCTCCATCTCTCTCTCCCCGCGGCATGGCAAGCACACACACATACACAGATATACGCCAAGCTTTAGCTGGTGTCCTCAACACGCGTGCTATCTGTGAGCGTGTGTGTCTGCATGTGTTTTGGAATGAGCACACTTTTTTCTGTATTGATGGTTGTTGGCTTTTGAGGGAATATTTCTATTCAGAGGTTAAGGCACTAAAATGTGATGTATTTAGATGGCGCCTGTAACTAAAATGCACAACTAAATTGTTATAATTTAAAAAGATCATGCTTCATCCTAATTTGTTTAACATAGAAATAAATGCAAATATACATATATCCCTACAAAAGAAAATCAATTTAATATGCTGATTTGGTTTTCTTCTTCTTCTTCTTATTATCAATGTTGAAAACTGTTTTTGTGGAATAATTTTTTTAGAGGATTTTTTGATAAACAGGAAGTTCATAAGAATGCTATTAATTAGAGATATATTTTTTTGTCTTTACTGTCACTTTTGATCAATTTAATACATCATTGTTTACCTATGTTTCTTTTTAATATTATTATTAATTGTGATTCTAAAGTGTGTGTGTATAATCTAATTATTCAAAATAGAAATTATTTAATAGATTAGTTCCCATTCTGATCTTTTCAATTGATAGATCAACGTAACATTATTTTAACATTATTTTATAAACATTTTGTTACTCTACACAATGATAAAACTATATTTTTATTTATTTAAAACATTTAGTATGAATTTAATGGGATCCAAATGTCTGAGACCATCAATGAAAATACTTGTTTTTTAAAATAAATGTACATTTTTATTTCAAATTGAAATTTCCCACATTAGTCAGCCTGATTTGTGCATGCGTTTACTTATTTGGTTAGTGTTGCATAAAAAACTTCATTTAAATGTTTCAAAAAATTTGTTTTTAATGTGTCTTTTTTACATTTTCAGCGTGGTCTCAGACTTTATGCCACAGTCTCTATGTACACAGACAGTTGCTCTCATAAAATCCCACAGCGCCTTGTTTTTCTGCAGCGTTCCTTCTCTTATTTTAACTCGCTCCTTTGTACGTGACTGATGATTTTCCTGGGATCGCCGTCTCCTGGTTGGTTTCGGAAGCCACAGGTTGATGAAAAAGTTAGGCGTGTTATTGTCTGAGCTGCTGAGTCCCCAAAGCGGCCGTGTGTCTCAAAGGCTTCTTAATGACTGGACTCTCCTGCACTCTGCCTCTCTGATGGATGGTGAGCAGGGACGGCCTCTCTTTCATCCCGACAGCCTGACTCGTCTGATTTATTAATGACAATAATTAGGAGTAAACCTCTCTGCAACCAAACCCAGAGTGATTAGCACAGTAACGATGGCGGGGAGGGGTTGTGGATATGGCGATCTGATTAATGTCGGCCATTTTGACCTTTCTGAGCCGGGCTTCTCTGCAGTCTGGGGAGAGATGAGGAGAGAGAGGGCGGCTATCTGTGGTGTCCACTCACAATTAGGTGCTGAATGAATTAGAATGCAAAATGTACCACTCAGGTCATTAGCTGTGCTGTTCACGACATGCTTATTCTATTGGAACGAATCCGTTGGTGAGCTCCTCTGTTATTTATATATGACAAAACGGCACTGGTCACTTTATTCAAGACGTTTTTTCGATGATACTCATTCCAGCGGTGTGGTTTATAAGGCTGATAATTAGATTCAATCTTGTTTTTCTCCTAACGATCTGAATAAATCTCATCTCACCTGCATTGTGCTCTCAGAATCAGCGCAAAGTGGGAAAACACCACTGAATTCTACTCTGCGATTACCCTTTAGTCACGTAGAGGCAGCAGACCCTTCTATTTACCTGTTTGAAAACACAAATCATCTCAGGAGATAGACACAGACTCGCTGATAACACGCAGACTCTGTGTGACATTTGATTAACGAATGTAAATGAAGGTCAAGAGTCATTTTGTGTGGCCATCTTCCCTTTGCCGGGCTCTGACAATGAAATCTTTGCAGATACCGGCTCCAGTAATGGCCACATTTAAACCACAGTCGTTTAAGAGCTTGTACCCAGTACAGCTGCATGTAATGGAGTTGGTCGGAAAGGTCAGAGTCTTTATCTGGGTCAGATTGGAGTCAGTGAAGTCAGCAGCCAATGAATAGGAGACAGGGGAGATCAAAGTAAAAGCCATGTCAAGTAGTGCCGGTGAGCGATCGCACTTCGACGACTCGCTTCGGGATCAGTTCTGGCTTTCGGTTCACTGCGGTTAAGAGATGGGCTACTGATTCGGGATCTATGATTTGTCAAAGCACGAAGGATTGTATGTGCATGTTTAACCTTAGTTGTGAGCGGAAACGTGACTTGCTTTCTTCTTCTGTAAAACAGAAAATAAGGTTGAAAAAATGGGGTCCAACTGAACGGAAAAAAACTGTTGAATAATTTTTCTAAAAATACTATTTATATTTTCCAAAAAGATGAAAGTCAAACACTTTTAAAGTACCTTTAAGGTAATCATTTTTTATAACTGTCTTTGCATTATATGTGACCCTGGAGCACAAACCAGTCTTACGTCGCTGGTGTAGATTTGTAGCAATAGCCAAAAATACATTGTTACATGGGTCAAAATGATCTTTTGTGCCAAAAATCATTTGGATATTAAGTAAATGTTCCATGAAGATATTTTGTACATTCTCTACTGTAAATATATTACAACTTTTTTGATTAGTTATATGCATCGCTAAGAACTTCTTTGGTGTTTTTTTCAAGTCAAGTCAAGTCACTTTTATTTATATAGCGCTTTTAACAAAACAGATTGTAGCAAAGCACTGAACATTATCAAATAGAACAACAGAGTAATGGTAATGTATAATGACGAGA
>JAUCNO010000353.1:17130113-17156535 GCA_032353835.1 Enteromius viviparus
AGGCTTAGTTGGGTCCAGTTCTCCTCTGGCCGGACGCCCAGCACCTAATTTCCAGTTCAGTTTTAAACACGTTGGATGTTTTCCAGTATTTAGATTTTTTTGCACCCTCAGATTTCAGATATTTTAAAAATACAACAAAAGGCTGAATCTCTGTAAGATACTGTCCTAACAAACCATACATCAAAGGAAAGCTTATTTATACTGCTTTCAGATAATGCACAAATCTCAATCTCGAATAATTGACACTGGTTTTGCGGACCATATCACATATAAGTATATGTAAAATTTTTCTGCAAGGACATTTTCAGGTTGTTTTTGTGGAATACATCCACAGTAAATGCGGGAAAGACACCTCTGTGAACAATTAATGTGAAAGTCATTGCCGTTCACAAGCATGTAATTGAAATACAATATAGGGTTTTTTTTCCCACTAAATGCAGTAAATAAATAGATATGAAGTGCCTAGAAATGTTATGGCTCAGCTAAATGGTGTTGGCGAGTGGCGGAAACACTTTTCCTCAGTAGTTCTGCCCAGTTCCGACAGGAAACGAAGTCGAAATCAAGGCCGATCGTCCTGTCAATGAGTTCGCCGCGTTTGAAAAACACTCTCTCCATGTAGGTCATGTAATGAAACTTCTCGTCCCTCGCAGCTCTCCGCTGCCCAAGTCTAATTTGTCCTCATTAAAAGTCCCCCTGCCTCATGTTATTATTTTCCTGCCCCATCTCCTAAAACACAAGGAACTGATTGAACGTGGGGTAAAGTCGGTCATCATGACATGACCTGCAGAAACAGCAGAAAGAGTGCGACGGCTGACCCCGGCAAACTGCCTGCCTGCACATATTGCACAATCCTTCATATTTAATGGGGAAACACGAGCCTGTGATTTTGTCTGCATTCTCTCTAGTGTCTGCTGCTCGAGGTGGAGTGAAGCCACTTAATGAGAATCCCCTGTTCTCCTCCATCATTTTTAAACAGGCAGTGCACTCAGCAGCCTTGCCTTCCCTCTGAGGACCCCCCCCACACGCCACCCCCCCCTTCCCTGACATGCTGTGCTCGTTTTTGTAAGCGCTAAATTATGTATCAGCTCCTTAAATGCTGTGAAACATTGGTTTAATATGGAGTAAACTTGTTTTCCATAATTCCACACTCAAATTAGGCCAGGATGCTTAACTTTGTTGGAAGCCGTCGATTTGCTTATTTTGTCTTTTAGAAACATTTACATCAGACGGCAACATAGGGAAGCGCAATAATTGCACTTTTTTCCCCCCCTTACGTTATCCTTTATCATTTATATGGTAATAAAGTCTTCTGGAGTTCATAAGAGGATGGATGGGGAAAAAGAGTCTGTTGCTTGATCTTCCGCTTGGCGTTTCCTCATTTAGATTAAACTCCGACATCAGTAACGCTTTACCCCCAACAATAATGTCCCTCCGTTTGCGCGTGAGGCCTGTCCCTGACAGCAAACCGACATCTTGACTCGCCTCATCCCGCCGCAGCCAGCTCTTAACACAACTGCTATTGTTAAACGTCCTCCGCAGACGTAATATCTTCTAATCCTCAAATAGAGTGGAGTTAAAACTACAAGCTCCAAACTATTTTTACTTGCCTCACTAGTTGTGGCAGATGAGAAGGGATCTCTGTGTAGATGATTATATTGTCATCCCCTGATCTTTACTGCTGGAGTAATTGTAAATCATTGCTTCATGGCACGTCAGAGGTTGTCGGTAGCAGGCAATTAAATGGCACAATATAATAGAGCAAATTATTGCCTGTCAGATTTTGAACAACACAGTTGGTATTTGAATTACACTTAATCATTACATGCATTAGAAAGCTCATTGGAATCCTGCTTAGGACTGAACATGAGCCATTGCATTATTTAAACCTCTAATTGTGAAAGCCATTTATTTGTGGTTACTGTACAACAAAAAGAGTCTCACCAAGCGGGCCGGCTTTAAAAGCTCGATATATCCAAATCAGCGTCTTTAGACGCATAAACCAAATTGGCCAAAATGGGCAATTTCGCCTGGGTGGAGAAACATTTAGCCATGCAAAGTGTTTTGTAATTTCAGACTGCGAGGATGAATATTAAATATTTACTTTTAGCCAGGCCCAAGCCAGGTCCCCTTTTTGCATAATTCATTAGGCAAAAGAGATGAGGTTATAATTTGTCTAGACGCCACGTATCTGTTTCTCAGGGCTTTCTCGGCCCTCCCCGCTCGCACCACGGACCCGGCGACCGGATACTTCAGTGCGCGAAGCTGCAAAATTGCGTAACGCAAGCCGTTAAATTTGCGCCCAACTTTGTGGTGGCTTTTAATAAGGAAACACTTGATCTGAGCGCAGATAATCTCTATACAGAGAATAATAAATTTTAGCTTCGCTTTCCTGCCGCTGCTAATTAGCGCTAGCGTATTATTCATATTCCTTCACAACACAGGCGGAAGTTGCTCCGCGCAATCTGCCACGAGGGCCAGAACAGACACCCGGTATTAACAAGACTTAAGTACTGTTGTCATGGCCGTGCCGCTAGCTCATAGATTGTAATTATTGGTTAGCACTATACTGTGATGCGTATGGGTTGAATAACAATATTAAGAAGCGGCGTGATGTTAAACAGGATATCAGTTTTACAGGTCTGTGTAAATATGCCACGGCGTTCCGTGTTGTGTGGAAAGTCGATGAAAGTTCATTTGCCGCTTTGTTGCAGGGGTCCTCGGTCACCCCGGTGCGGCGTACTGAGATCTTTTTCAGAGCCCTTCCTGTTGTTGTCAAGCCATCTCGGCCCTGTCTGTCATATCATATCAGCTCGCCACTCCCACTCCTTTTAAAGTACCGCTTTGGCTCATGTTACTCCAGAAGTCAGTTCCTCCAGAAACATCTGTTTCTTTTCAGAGGGAGGAGAGACAAATAGGCCCATTGTCACCCCTGTATCTGTACTCATATCGAGTCCTTTGGCTTTTCGGACAGGTTGGAATTATCGAGGGAGGGTGAAAGGCAAATAGCCCTATAGCTCAATCACCATTGTTTGGAATCAGTCAGTGGTAATATTAGTGTTGCCCAGAACACAATTACTCAATAGCGGCGTCTTTAACGTCGTCTTGAATTTATCCTCTTGACAGATCCGGAGACTGATAATTTAATGCAAGTTATGATTAAAATCCCCTTACTGTCAAGCCCTTTGGAACAAATAACAAATACCTCTGTTTGGAAAAATGACAGTTTTAAAAATAAATGAAATTACACGTTAGAGCCGGCGCGGGGAGGGGCGCGCAGGAATTTATTGAGCTGCGAGACGTTGCGCGGGAGATTTAGGATTCGTGTTCGGGAGGGGGGCGGGAGAAGTTAATGACTGATTAACAACAGCAATTAAAAGATGAGGAAAAGGTATATAATTAAAATGGAAGTTCTTGCTTGTCAAGTGCGCGCGTGTCATCCATTGTGCGGCTTGTTGAAAAGCCGGAGGAAAAAGAAACCGGTACTTAATTCCAGGCTTTGGCATCGAGGAAGGGCGTTGATCGCGTGCCCGCGGACGCTTTTCTGAAGGCTGTAACTCAGCTGAAAGTGAGGCCGTGTCATTAGAAGTTCAAAGCCGTGCATCTTGTGTTGACAGTCATCGGCAGCGAATATTTGGCAGTCGGGAGTAATTTCACTTAATTAATGGGATGCATATTTGATGGGGGAATGAAATATTCAAGCTCAGCAAAGTGGAAAAAAGGAAAGATTTAGTGCGGAGTAAAAAGGTGGAGGGATGTAATTTGTGCATTCACTTCAGAGCCTACCGGGGAATAGAGATAGAAAGATGCAAGGAGGTGAGGAGGAAATATGTGAGGGAATTCACAAGATAAACAGCGCAAAAGATAAAACGCAGAGGAAATGGGCACGGCGGAGGAGAACGGGAAAAGAAAAATGGCAAGAGTGCGTATTGCTGCGAATATGAACTCGGAAAGATGCAGATTTTAGAACGTTAACTCTGCTCTTCATCTGGTTACAGAAGTAAACAAGCATGCCAGACTTTGATTTGATTACACACAGTAAGAACATGTTAGCAGCTCAAGCTCGCGCATGCAACTGACTTCTTATACATGATCTCCCGTAAACAGAAGACACCAGCACAATACAGCAAATAGACTACATTTCTATACATATTATCGCAATAGTGTGTGTTAAATGCAGATGCAGCTCAATGTACTTGAGTGTGTTAAACACACACATAGAACATAAATACAAAAATACACCACTTTCTGCCTCTTGCATATTGTTTTTAGTCGTTTAGTATTGTTTTTATGCGATTATAATCTGTTCCATGCTTTTATAAATTTGTTTACATATAATATTAGGATTATCAATCAATGGGATCATACATTGACTTGATTTTGCTATACTACATATTGATAATTTTTCATTATGCTATAAAAAGAAATACTAAAGGCTCTTATTCATCACCATTTTTTTTAAAAGAAACATTTAATTGCCACAGTCCTCTGTGTGTTCAGTTTCAAATGCTGCCCGCCACATTTCAAGTAACAGCGAAGAAGGGAAATGGAGAGCTCCCTGCTAATGACTTGAGGGCTTTCTGCTTATTGTGTGTTCAAAAGCCAATGAGCTAATGTGTAGCACTCAGCCAGCAGAGTTCCACTGCTCTCTCAACCCAAGAGACTCCGCAGGCCGAGATAATTGGCCAAGGCTTGTCTTCCCTTTTTTTAATTGAGACTCGTTATTTACATGAATTTAAGTTCTTTGCTCGAAACATTAAGGCAAAGAACATCTTTCAAGAATGCAGCTAATTGAAGTTTTCCCCCCTTCTTTCTGTGTGTCAGGACAGAACAAGAAACTGAAATAAATGATAAGGCAAGGAGATGAAATTGTCCCCTTTAAAATTTGTAATTATTTCCCAATTAAGGCCGGCTAGGATAGAGATGTTGGTGCTGTGGGCTTGTCTGGGGCGCTTTTGGACAGTAGATGGCGTTAGCTTTCTTTAAAGGAAGAGCTGGTCTTTGAATGAGTTTAACAGTGTATGGCGTCATCGTCAGAGTACACTAATTTGATTTGAATGTCAGAGCCAGAATTTCACCTGGATGGTTCAACAAAAATTAAAAAAGGATGTTTGACCGGCTTCATTCATTTATTTTGTTTCCTCACTGAGCATATTAGCTTAAGTGTTGATGATGCACAGCTCTGGAGAAATCATTTATACACGCTGTAGAGTGTTTTGCGTTGGATCCTTTGGGCCAAGCAGAGGCTAGGCGATGGTGAGGTCCCCAGGGTGCCCCATGGCACCATGTCCAGGGACCTTGTATGTGGAAGTGAGAGGAGGAGGGGGAAAAAAGACAGGAGAATGGGGTGTCGGGAGGGCAATTACGGCAAGGACAAAGCACATGTAATAGGAACTCCCCTTATAGAGCACCTTAATTAAAAGAAGACTTACACTGCGAGAGCAGCACCGCTGCAATTAACAAGCACTGATGATAATGAGGGTGTAAGATCTGTGAGGTGTGGCTGTGTGTGATGTGTGAAGTTTCAATCTTTGATGTTTTTAGCCAGGTGTCCATTAACAGCAAATGCTGTTCAGGTGATCTTGCAGAAGACTGATGTTTGGTCGTTGGAACATCTTTTTTTTTCCGGCTGTATGCTTGCGTTCGTGTTTGGGAAAAGCACTGTGAAACACAGGTCACACATTGCTGTTTATTACAGATGTTTTTAAAAATAACTTCTTGAAGAGATGGTGAGAGTGTGCATTACAGAAAACAATGCAATAATTAAAACAATCACATTTATTGATAAAGGTAGCGTTGTTCTTTTTTTTTCTTCTTAAAAATTATTTAAACTTTTGAAATATTTGTTAATTTTTAAAAATAATTCATTTATAGAAGCCAAATCACAATTTGTTAATTGTTTTATTCTATATTTGTTCTTGGTACTGCTACTGTTTTATCCAGGGAATGCATTTGATAGCATCCCACAGAACACACGCACACACACACACACACACACACACACACACACACACACACATACACACCAGCCAGATCTGATAAGGAACACACAAGGGCCTATTCAAATCATCAGAATAGAAGCAAGTAAACATTATGTCTGATAACTCTACAGATGGCAGGGGCAGGATGAAAAAACTGCCCTGGAAAACAAACTTAAAATGGCATTATTACTTCAAAATAAATAATAAATCTATTGTGGTTAATCATTTAAAAAATATTCTGTCACTGTTGTAGGTAAAAAATGGTTTAACACATTTTAACACATCAAATTAAATGTAGAAGAATTGATTTCTTCTTAACTGTACTCTAATAATCTTTGAACAAATATTTGTACTGTGTATATATAATTATAATTTGCCAAAAATATCGTTGTTTTTACATTTTATAAAATAGACTTATATCAATTAGTATTTGTAAATTATTGCTATTATTTTGTGATATATGTTTTTAAGAAGCAAGTAATTATTTGATAATATTCCGTTAATTTTTGTTCAGTCTAATTTTGTCTTTTTATTAAACAAATATTCAAATATAATCAGTTTTGATTGGGGTTGGAGTTTTAATGACATGTAAAATCGGTGGCTACAGCGACATTATAAGGAATATGACTGATTTTTGCCCCACCCACTGCGCAGATCTATTAAAATGAATTAGTGTAATGAGCGAACACCTAGCCAATGAATGACATTTTGTGTAGATAACATTAATTATGCATACGTTTCAGAAATTAGCATACATCTAATTGCATTTTATTACATGTATCAGATACATTAAATTGCCAAATATTGTTTCATGTTACAGCCAGGGAAAAGAAAGGCATGTTAAATGTAAAACCTATTTTGGCAAAGTGATTGAAAGCCTTTAAATATTAGATGAAAATCAGATCTGTTTTATTCTGATGTTTTGTAACAAAATCAGTGCAAAGTAAAATAATAAAATGAATTGATGAAAATGAATGCGAGTCTATTTAATATGGCACATTTCTCTGCCGCTTGATGTAGCCAACTGGCCGAACGCTAGTCAATGCCATCTTGTGCGTGTGTGTGTGTGTGTTTGAACGTCTCCTCCCGTTGGGGAACCTATAAATAGTGACACCCTGTATAAAGGGATGTGGCAGAGAAAGTTTCTCCGTCGGAGAGGAGAGGGCCAGGTTCTGCCTCTCTCTCAAACCGTGATTGAATTTGTCGTGAAGGAGTGTCACACTTAATCACATGTTTATGTACAAAGGTTAGCAGGCTCCGTTTCTCTCTCCATCTTTCTTTCTCCTTTTATTGCTATAAATTATTTCCATTTTTGACCTTAATTTTTTTTGGTTAGGAGCTTGTGGCCGGGAAGCAATTACAGAAATCTCCTCTTTTCTATCTGCTGTCTTGTCTCTCAATGGAGTTGAGGCAGGCGACGGGAATGGCTGTTTTTCAGGGATTCATATTTCTGATAACTTCTCCCTCTTTGCTTCAGTTATCCCTTCTTCTTCTTCATCAGCCAGCCGAAGTGATGATGCTTTGAGGACATAATTAAACATATCGTTCAAAACATATACTCTGTGCATCCTTGAATTATCACCGTCATTAAAATCGTACAAATATGGAAATATGATTGCCAGGGGCGGATAAATCAATGATCAGCCAGGCTTCCAAATCCAATAAATATGCGGAGTTAAATACTTAAATATGCAAATTGCATGCACATGATTTGCATATGGTAGTATTTAAGGGGAATGTCTGGGGCTGTAAAAAATAGTCGAGGTATAGTGAACGAGAACTGGAGAGAGGGGAAGGGAGAGAAGCCATGCATTTTTTTGAGCTTTTTTTTTTTACATATAAAAAATCTAACTTGGTCAGCCTGATATTTTTAAAATTTTGAAGAATGTTATCAGCACCAATATGCTTTTGTACAGAAGAGCTTGTGCTTTAGGATGTCTTAAAAATGCCTCGGAGAAACGTGAATAATTAAAGCATAATTATTCCTCCTCATTCATCTCTTAATCCAGAGACAGATTTAGGGGAAGGAATTTATAATTGTTCCTTTTTTTTTTTTTGTCTGGTGTCCTGTGTTGTCACGTTATTATAAAGCAAGGTCACATTGAAGCGACTGACCTCATAATGTTTCATAAAACAATCTCTTATTGAATTTGAGCAATGCAGAAGAAAACATACAAATAATAATGATAAAAAACGTGATTTAGAGATGACCTGGAACACAACATCTGTAATTAAATCTTAAATCTTCATATGTATTGTTGGAGAATAGAGTGAAGTTGCAATGTATGCGACAGCAGAGGGTGCCGTTTTTATCTGGATTGTGTCACAAATCTGGACTCGAGGGGATGGCCGGCTGTGATTCTGCAGGGATAGTTTCCTTAATGCAATTTTTCAGTTTTATACATTTTACATTTCTCAATGTCATCACACCACATAAAACATATTTAATTTAGCTGAATAATAAATCCTCTCGCGAGCGAATGCTCATTGATTGATGTTTGATATGAGAATTTACATTAGTTAATTTGATTTTCATTTTCCGAACGCACACTTGGCTCAAAGCATAAATAATATGTGTGATTTAACAAGCAGGGAAATGTATTAAAATCTCTCGAGAGATGAATTTGGAAATTCATCCGACAGTCCCAGACAAGTGATTTGGCCAGCGGTGACGCGCTTGAAGCCAGCACGAGAGAGACGTCCAAATGTAAAAGGCCCACCCAAACAAAATGCAACTAAGGAGTCAGGGAGCGGGAATCAATGGCAGTGGTGCTGTGGATATGTTCAGGGGCGAGTTGACATGGTCGGGTTAAACAGAGACGAGATCCTCATCAGGAAAATCAATGTTGTTGTAGGATGTGACCCACACGGTCTTAGAGTGAACGAGTCACATTACTCTACCTTGCCCAGAGTGTGTGTGTGTGTGTGGCGCCCGCAATATTGACCAAGCCGAGAAGAGAATGACACTATCACTGTGCATACTGATGACAATTGGAGACCGGCGAATCTTGTTAAAGTACTCCTCTGTTTATCACTCGAGCTGTAATTATCCCGATTATCAATGCTTTGGGTCTCAGGCGATTTTGGGCTCTTTTTTTTTTTTTTTTTTTCACCATATCAGAAGCAAACTTTATGAATTCATTATCTCAAAAATCTGTCCAGACACAATAAAATATCACCATCTTTAGCTCTGTCATGTTTAGCTATTGTTTATATATATATAAGGTGAATAGGGTAAACAAATTAATTAGTAGTTATCACTTTACTTACCTAGTAAGTAAGTAAGATTGATTACATTGATAATTGTGAACATTTTTTGTATTACAAGTTTTCTAAAAAAAATTAAGTTTAAATATGCAAATTATGCTTTATTTGATGAAATATGTGCTAATTTGCATATATTTCTAGAACAAAAATCTAAACACTCGTTGAAGCCAGTTTTTAGTTTTTCATTTTAAAGTCAAAATTTGTTACAGAGGGATTTTTGGTTATCTCTTCAAGTTGCTCCATAAATGAGAAAATACTTAGATAGACAGATAGAAATAACATTTAGTCATTAAAATGTTGTTTATTATCATTATTGTATATGAACAAATCCCTCTTTAAAAACCATATATTATGGAAAACCAAAAAGCCCATAATCTCACATTTGACAATGCAATAATTTATTGTTAGTTGATGTATGCTCACAGTGCTTGTTAACTAATATTAACAAACAAAGAAACTTGTTATTTTAATAATGCATTAATAAATGCTGAATTTAAGATTAATACATCCTGTAAAAAAAGAACATTGATTTGATCAAACATACATTAAAAACAGTAATATTGTGAAATATTAAAATAGCTATTTTCTGTGTTAATGTACTTTTTACGTGTAATTTACTTCTGTGATGGTAAAGCTGGATTTTCAGCAGATATTAGTTCAGTTTTTCATGTCACACGATCATTCAGATCGTTCTAATATGCTGAATAATGCTCTTAATTTTTCAGGATTTAAATAGAAAATCATTAACATGTTTACAGTCTCTAGCTTTTCAATTAATTAATTATTATCATTATTTAAAAAAAAAAAAAAAATCTCTAGGTTTATAGAAGCATTTTACAGGCTGCATACAAAAATACGTAATATATAACATGTCCAGTCTAGCATAATTCATTAACAAATGACTCTTTTACGTGAATCAGAAACATACCGCACAAACACTGGTCTGGTTTCAGGAGAAATTGAGCTGGTTCTATTAAAGAATCATTAAAAGAGAGCATTTGAATCAGTTTCAAGAGCCTTTCTGAATTGAATCAGAGGTTAGGTTACTGACTGCCTCTCTACTGAACAAGAGTATTATATATGCATACACAGCATGTATAGTTAAGGATTAATTATTAGCAAGGTTATCATTTAAAAAAAACTATTTTCCCGAACATTTATTTGTTTATGGTGTCTTTCTTTAGTAATCTGAGTTGAAAGAAGAAGCTTATGCTGGAGAGTGTTTCTGTTCTATTTCTCTACACCTGTCATTGCTCTTCCTTCCCAAATTTCAAAATGTCTCCAATCATGTAATAAAACGTAATGATAATTGTATATCTGCGCAGTGTTACGCCACGATACCATGCGAGCTGACGGGAAAGAGTGTGAGAAAAATGGACTCTGGAAGATGTTTCCCCCTGGTTTTTACAATCCTTGGCCCTCCTTCACGTCCCCTGCACTCATTTATTCCTTTTTCCTCGGCTTGAAAACGTCAAGGATGAAAGAGAGTCTGACATCACTGTTTTGATAATTGGCGTCTAATATTTCTGAGCGTGCAAGCTGACAGCTATTGGTGGAGAAACTCTTAAAAGTGGAGAAAAATATGTGCCAACATTACACTGGCATCTGATTCCGATTTGGTTTTTGATCCCCAAACCTATTTTGTGTGCGCATAGGTTGTAAACAGTAAAAATAAAACTAAATAATATTAATAAGAGACTAGAAAGCCTTGAGAGACCAGGCAGCTGTATTTTAAAAGTTCTTGTTGTTGTTCTAGTACGCCAACGTGTATTAAATTAGCAGGATATAACAGAATCAAATACTGCACTTACAGACGCTTTTTGTCACTGAAACGTCCGTTCTTGTTACTTGTATTTTTTGGAAACAGTATATAAATCAGTATGCCACTTACCTGAGGACAAGGGGAACATAAAGCTGAATATTTGCATTCAAAAGTGTAACTTTCCCCAAATAATTTGAATGGGGATAATTTGAATTTATGGAGAAACACTCAGCACTGAATTGCAAAGTTGCTGGTAATGAAATCATCCAGCGGTAGAGACGGTGGGAGCCGCTCCTGCACACAGTAGGTGGGGGTAGTTATAGAGGTGCAGGTGGGGGATGGAGGTACTCATAGTGCCCTGTGGAGGCATTAGTGTGGACGGGTCATTACATCATGGATGGGAGAGGAGAACACACACCACTGAGCAGCCCATGTCATTTACTGAGGCCATCAGGGCCCATAGCACACTATAACATTCACTGCTTCATTTCCCTCGAGCTATCGCTCTTTTTTCCTCCCTTTTTTTTAAAATGAAGGGATGTAGATGTTCAGAGAGAGAGAGAGAGAAAGAGAGTTTGCAAGTCACACAGTGAACATTTTCAGTTTAGCTTGATCTTTTTGGGAAAATGTGCCGGAATTCAGTTTGTTTAGGTCCAGCGCTAGTATATTTGTCGTATAATTGCGTAGAGGGCATCAACTAATGGTTTCGTTCAAGAGAAACCCATTTTTTTGCACTTTGTACTTTGTATTAGGCTGCGAGCACAGTTTCTCCGGAAGTTTTGGAGGAAATTATTCACGTTCCATTACACCGTTAGTTTGTTTTCTTTACCTTTTTTTTTGTATTTGAATCAGTTTTTGAGAAATATGCAACAAATATGTAACATTATGACAGTTGACAGTGACCCTGTTTTTTGTCAAAGAAGGTTATGAATATTCTCACATCCAGAACTCTCTTTGTAATCAAGTACTTGCTTTAATTCAGAAGCACAATGAAATATCACCACCTCCTGCTCAAATAATGTAAATTTATATATACACCATCATTCAAAAGTTTGGGGATGGTATAATTTTAGTAATGTTTTTAAGAAGAAGTCTCTTATAGGCTGCATTTATTTGATCAGAAATACATTAAAAACAAAAATATTGTTAAATATTATAAAATAAATTAAAATAGCAACATTAGGACGGTCGACAGTGACACTTTAATCAAGTACTTATTTTAATTCCTTTCCTGAATATCAGAAGCAAACTTTAGCAATGCGTTATTAAAAATCTGTGCGAGCACAAAACATACCTCTCCATACAACATGTATATTGATTTAAACAATATAAAAAAGTCTGGTTGGTCAGAAATATAGAACAAACAATAATAGTGTTAAATACTGTACACAACATAACAATACACAACATTAAGATGGTCACCTGTGACCCTTTTTGTCGAAGAAATAGAGGACGGCCATCAAAGCCATGAATATTCACACATCCAAATATAAAAACCCTCAGCTACGCACGTCCCCTTAATCAAGTACTTATTTTAATTCATTTCCTTGCAGGGTTTTATTAGTATGCTTGCTGTTGGCTAAATGATTATGACAAGGCTGCATTTTCACCGATTCTGCCAAGATAAAAATACACAGGAAAGCCCAGCAACCCAGCTTAAAAACCTGTCTCCGGTATTCCTACAGGGAGATGACCTTGGCCATTAAGGACATTCACAGTTTTGTTTAGGAATAAAATGACAGAAAACAGAAAAATATGAAGTGCCTCCTTGAGAGCAATCGTTTGTTGTTGGCTAAATTATGCAGCACATCATTATTTGGTGGCATTACTATTATGAGCTGTTTATGTCTCTGACCTTAATTTTTGCTCTGCTTTGGTGTAATGTAAGCAATTCTCCCTCTCTCCCGCTCTGGCATAGACTGCAAAAGCAGTCTCTTTTGCATTTAAGTGTGATGGTTTGATTGTTTTAAAGAATAATACAGGCACGGCAGCAGTTCTAAATCAATAAAGGCGTCGCAATAATCAACACAGGATGAATGTACGCTACTGCAAAGTGTATAAAAATACAAACCAGCATTTCACAGTATATGAAACGCATGTTACGTGGTAAATATCGCTGCTTCTAGCGGGTACGGCCCCGCACTCCCCTTTAAATCTGTGCACTCAGGTTCTGAATGGCTCTGGGACCGGTGAGCCTGCAGAGATGCAGCCAAGCGCTCGGCCGGCTGAATTTGTTTGACTCAGGTAATTGAAAGTGTTTTAAACTATTATAGCAACTTGAGGGCTTGTTTAAGTGTCGAGCTGTCCGTCAAACGTACACGGGTGGAAAGCATTGGCCTGTCACCCTGTCAGTCACGGGAAACGAGAAGTGTCGGCCTAATGGATTTCTTCAGGCGGACGTCGGCGCGGCGGCAGAAGTAAAATCAATGTGTTGTCATGTGTGAGAGCGGAGCATCAAACAGGCAGGTGAATTGGAACTGTAGTTTAGTTGTAACGTCTACATTTGTGGTAAGGCGGCCGGAGACAGACAGATGCTGCGTGGCTGGAGCTGAGAGACCGTGGAAGGCCTCTTGTTATGATTGCCAGCGTGAGAGGGGTGCTTGACCTGTTTCTTTCTGCTTTTTGATTTTTTTTGTGCTCTGCGTCCTGTGGCTCTTTCCCCTGCTGTTTGATGGTGCTGGGCCGGCTACCGTGTGTGTTCATGTCATCACGCTGCAAGAGCGCGAGGGAGTGTGTTTGCAGACTGAACACGGAGAGCTGAGCGACGCTGCGGTGCTGCTGATTAATTGTAGTGATGATCTGAACTCACACATTCAAATCTGGCTTGTCTGGTGTGTTTACTTTATAGTAGCGGTGCTGTGGCCGTATTTAGGAGCTGTAGTGCCTCTATTGTAAAGTCAAAGCAACTGAAAAAGTGCCTGGGGGAAAAAAAAACAAAAACAACACAACTCAGCACTTAAAAAAAATTGCATTCAAAATAAAAGTTTTTGTTTACATGCTTATTATGTATATATAAATACAAACACTTGCATGTATATAAAATATGTAATGTTTATATTTTAAATATACACAAAAGGTCAAACAGCACAACTGTTTTAAACATGCTGAAACCAGTGAACAATAGTGAATATGTCAAATGAAAAACTATTATTATTTTCATTGAATTTATTTATTTTTCTTTACACATTGAGATTTCCCCTGGACCCCTTGTTAAGACTCCTGATATTGAACACAGGTGTATTTTATTCAGCCCTGAAAATATGTTTGTGCTTACCAGATTTGATATAATGAGCTTTTATATTTATTTTTCAGTTTAAGTGAGCAATTGTTGGTCAGAGTTAACTGTTATACGGAGCACCTGGCTATGTGAGATGAATACCCTAATGAAACACAGTTGCACTTAAATGCAAATGCAGGTTTTTACATTATTACTTCCCCATTGCTGCTAGTATTATGAAATACACGCCCATATTTAATAACACAGGACGCAGGATAATCACCAGATTATGCAAATAAATGTACATGTTATACATGTTCTAATGGCTTCTGTTAATCAAATCCATTATCATTATGTGATTAAAACGCTTCGCTGTTTGACACAAACACATTGTATTGCACACCTGAGATTATTCCCAGATGGCCGTGACTTTAACCAGACACCCACACATTCTCTGAGGTCCAAACGGCCCAATCTGGACCAGTTGCCCCTGTCATAACCCATAATGAGCGACCTGACAGCACCAAAAAAAAATAGTGTGCTTACTTTTGTCAAGTGTATGAGATTGCGGCGAATGTGAACCTGAAGAGTGCATTTTTAAATGTGGAGGTCTTAGCTTCCACGTTTCTCCAGAAAACAGTTCGGATTGGTTTAATTTGTCATATTACACCTATTTCAGAAACATCTGGGAGGAAAAAAATCATATTAGGCTTTGCTTTACAATGATTTCAGACAGTATGCCCGCTAACAACTTCTGTGTGTTGAGTGCTAGTGATGATTTTATTTATTTTATCGCTAATGTGGGTCACGGCGAATGCTTGTTTTTCCCGCCACGTTGTCATTTCCCCCCAATATGAGCGTAAGGTGATTTATGGCCGACAGCTCTGATTCCGTCACTGCGAGGGATCCAGTCGTGCGCTCTGCTAACCGGCCACAGACATGCTGTCTCTTTTGAGCTAGACCAGACCTGTCTGAAAACCAATCAACTTATTTCATCACGCTGGAAATGAAAAGACGTAATTATTCATAATTGGCCTTTTATTTTTTGCACTTCGTGATTTCTGTGGCGTTTTGGGTGACGTTCATTCAGAGCTTCGGGAAAAAGATGAGAACAATTTTGTGTTGCGTTTGAAAATGATTACGGGTGACGCGTGACAGTTTTTTTTCTTTCCTTTGCTTGTTTTTTTTTTTTTTTGTGGGATTGTGCTTTGATAATGCTGTTACACTTTCGTTTAGAGTTTTGTAGCCTAGTTTTCTCTATCTGTCTCCAACAATGTTATTACCTCTGAAGCTAAAGAAAAAGAGAGGGAGAGAGAGTTTGTGAAAGAATTGAAGTAGCTTATTTCAGCTGCTTGTGCCACTTCTGCAAGTCACGGTAATAATGGAAGCCAGTGATCCAATACCGCTTTCAAGCATTTCCAAGCGTAGTTTTCTGTTTTAACACACTTTATGCCATGTGCCCCAAAATGTGCTGAAGAGAGTATTTTTTCATGCCGTCAGTGATGAATCTGTTTTGGTTGCAGGCTGCACAACATTTTTACACTCACTTTATATAATGTGACAATTTGCTTCAGACATTTCTCTTTTTTTTGTATTCACCTGTACTTTGCTCGGTGTGCTTTTAAAACCAGCGTTTGTATGTTGAAACCTAATGTTTTGTTCTGTGTTGTTCTACATGAATTGGTCCCGTGTCAAACAATAAATTAAATATTGGTACGAAAACACCTGTGCCACATGTTCTAGTTTAAATAGAACACCTGATCTTTAAAGTACATTTCTGTACATTGTTTAAGACTGATTTTGCTGAAGTGCAAATGCTTATTTAATTAAATTAATTTATTTATACATTTTTTGGGGTATAATTAGGTATGTATCATAGTTGACAGTCTTATGGTTTAATTCCAAGCAGGTTATTTTTAAATGCACGATACTCTAGGGTTTTACATTTTTTATGTTAATACACAATTTATTAATATATATGATTTTACAAACACCATTCATTATTTGCATAGTCAATTTCATAGTGCAAGTTCATTTATAATTTAATTTTATTTGTATTTTCTATGTGATTATCTTGCTAATATAATTTGCTAATATATTTTCAAATTGCATGCATTAAATATTATAATGTAATATAATAATATAATATTTAATTCATATCTATGTTTTATTTATATTCCCTCTATATTATTTTTTCAATGTGCGTAATAACGGAGTAAACAGCAATAAATGTCTGTATTCGCACACAGCAGTGGTTGACATTCTGTAAGCTATTCCTTGTAAAATTCACATATGCAAATGAGGGACTCAAATGGCATCTGCTTTGTAGAAAGACCCAAATGTCTTTGAATGACAAGAACACTTTAAACATTAAAGCATCATCTTTTAGACCAACATAGTTACACTCCACTTGCTTCAGTCATTGTTCACTGGCGGCTCGATCAATACAATAAAACCTGAAGCAAAAGCAGAACTAGTTGACCCCAGAAGCCTGAGTGAAGGGAAAAGGAAAAAGAGAAAACAACAAGCAGAGAAGAGCAGACAGAGGGACAGAAGGCGTCATATCGCTCTAGTTGAACAGATGAGGCTGGGAGAAGTGACAGTGTGCTAGGGGTGTTTTCAGGGCCTTTTTCTGTGGCTGTCTGTCCACATCAGGCCCTGATAGAGCTGCCTGGTGGCTGGTGTGTCATAGCAGGGGGGTGAGCGGATGCTGTGCGCTCTTCTCGTGGAAAAATGATGGATTTGGTTTGATCTAAAGCACAGGAACAGGTTTTCCACTGCAAGGGCTGGTGCTGTCATTCTGCATGACTGTGGCTTCCTCTTCGCATTTAGCTTCACACTTTCTGCCCGGGTGCTGTCTTTTTTTGTTCGTAATAGGGGAGAGTGGGGTAAACCGTGCCAAGTTTTCCTGAACTCGCCTGAAAATTATACCAAATAATGTGATCAAAAGCTCCCTAGGGTTTTTTATAGTAAGCTGCGTCATGTCAGGGGGTAAACTGGCTCATTAGGAAATATGTGAACAATTTGCATCCTATGAACATAAACATTTCTTCCTGCGCAATTCCATTCTAAAGCCATATTAGCTGTTCATAAATAATCAGGAAAAGTTGAATATTTAGAATATCTAAATGCATGTATGTATGATAACGAGACCTTTGACATTCAAATTGATTTAGAAATGTGTTGATGAATATATATTAGAAGCTATGTTAAACCATTTTTTACAGTATGTGCACAATACACTGTATCTATTTATTAGTGCTGCTAATCATGATTAATCGCACCCAAAATAAAAGGTGTTTGTACTGTTTATTTATTATGTATCTATTAAAACACACATACAGCTGAAAGTATTTATGTTTATAGTTATGTTCTCATATTTAATTTGCATATGAAACTATTTAATATATAAACATAACATATTTTTATTAAATATATAAAAGCATGTGTTTGTAGTTAATATACACGGTGTACACAAATATATTATGCAAGGATTTTTATTTTTATTTTGGATGAATCGATTAACTCTCTTTATAAGTTTGATATTGAATTGAGCACACTTTTAAAAACTGCAGGTAACGTTGGCTCAGTGATAAGCCCATAAAGCAGTAAGAGGTCTAAAATGACTGATTTTATGAGTAATGCTATCCCTTAGTTTCAGATCTGTCCATGAGAAGGAATGAAAGAAGCCAGTTCATGGTTTGAAGCTCAGGCCACTGTACAAGTTATGATTCATAATTACGGAAATAACTGTGGTGTGTACAAATCAGTTGCCATAGGATTCGAGACCTCATTACAACAAACAAGACGTCAGCTTCATGGACTGACCATAGACTGAATGTGTCAAAGCGTTTCAGCGCATCGGGGCATTTGTAACGTTTTTGTAACAACGCAATTTATGGTTCTTAAAAAACATACTGTGTGCTGGATCCCAGAAGTCTCACAATAAATTTGACTTTAGCTGTAGTGTTTACCCGTCGAAGATTTGGACATAGCCACTCATTCTTTATTACTGTCAGTTTCAATATTCTGTCAAAAAGCTTTTAAATGTTATTGTAAGTGTTTATACATGGATTATTAGCACTTGTTGAACCAAATCATGAGAAAAAGCTGTGATTTGTATTTTTTTTTTATTGCATTTGTATTTAGTCGTTTAGCAGACGTAATCGATTGACTTTCTTTTCCTTTTTCTTTTTTTTTTAGAGTTACATTTAAACCTAAGTGTACTAAATAAATGTAAGCTAATTTGGGATACTTAGCATTTAATTTCCTTAGATTTCCTTTTTAAAATTATGCTGGATAACTTAAATCATGTACATATTGTCAAAATTGATTATGATTTAAAATAATTATTGTCTATTTTAATAGATTTTAAAAGTTAAGAAACTTTTAAAGTATTATAAAAAAGAGTTTATCAATGTTGCTGCTTAATATTTTTGTGGAAATAATTCTTTTTGAACTGAAATTCTAAAATAACATTTATTTTATATTTATAATAAATGTATGTACTTATATCAATAATAATAATATAAAATAAGAACATATATATTAACTTTTGATCAATGTAATGAATCCTTGTAAAGAAAGCATTAATTAAAATACATGAATAAATAAATAAATAAATACAAATATAATGCTAAAAAATGTTTTAACGGTAGTGAAAACCTTAGTTTACATATAAACCAAACTGGTTTTCTCAAGCATCTGTTCAAAATATTTTCTGTTCTCCTCCCTCACCCCTCTCCTCTGGCACACACACACACACACACACATACACACACCGAAGCATTCAGAGGGGCTTAAGCCTCCAGAGAGTTGACATGTGGCACATAAGTTCTGTGTGAGGAGTGAAGGTGTGGTAAGATGCATTGAGACAACGTTTCTTCAACTTACCATGACTTGGCCAGCTGTGTTTCCGCCCAGCAGTGGCTGACGTGCAATTGGGGCTGATGGGTGTGTTCTGTTCATCTCTCTCTTTATGCATTCATCTGTTTATCCCTCCTGCCCCAGTGTCTGCCGAGAGGACGTGCCCTGTCACTTCAGGTGTGTCACGCTTCCCATATGCCATGGATATCTGAATCTCGGCCAATCAGACGCCACCCCACTGACCTTCTCCGGCGCTATGAGCATGATGGGAGTTGAAGGCTGGAGCTGGTGGCGCACTGAATGTGAGAGACTCTTCCAAAGGAGGAGAATGGGAAGAGGCGGAGGGGGGCCGAGGGGTCGAGGTCTCGATCACAGGTTGGGGTTAGATGCTGTTTCTTTTGGGACGGCACCCTGCCCCCATCCCTGGACTTCTCCCGCACCCCTCCTGCGCACGCTCACCCGGCCTGGGTGTGGATTTACATGGCTGTTAATTAGAGTGGAAGAAGTGATTGGCTGCTGGATGCATTGTGGTAAAGAGTGCACAGATGCAGCCACGCTGGCGAGAGTAACGCAGGCAGGCATGGTGCATCAGCCCGCGTCACACTGCTGCAGCTCAGCCCAGCCCTGCCCTGTCTAACACGATTTGCAGAGTGTCATCACCGTCACACCGCAATACCCCTCCCTCTATTCTCTTTTACCCCTATTTTGCTCCATCTATCCTTCTTCGATTAACCGTTCTGTAAGCCGAACTACCACTTTACCTGGTCTTTATACTCTTTCTGTGGAGGTTAAGTTTAGTGGGAACCTCAAGAGAAGGTATCAATACAAAACAAAAAAACCTGTAGCATTATTTAGATGTTTAATAGTAAAATATGCTATTTTACAAGTTTGCAAAACTAATGATTGTTTCCAAACAGGGTTCCCTCTCAATATTGGGTAAATCACTGTTGTTGCTGGGTCCCACTTTGTGCTTAACTACTGTACTTATAATACTAATAATTTGATGTAATGCACTTATTGTGTATGTGCATGTTCTTACATTGTACTTATATTTAAAAAACATCTGTAAATAATTTTTTGCACATAATTACACCGTTGACCCAACTCTTACACCTTAACCTACCCATACCACCAAACCTGTCCCTATAAACTTACCCGTATCCCACCTCAACAGCAGCAGAAGTGTTGTGCAATACAATATGACCACAGTAAGTACACTGTAGTTAAGGCCACCTAATATAAAGTGGAAACAAATTCTGCAGTGATTTATGGCCGACAGCTCTGATTCCGTCACTGCGAGGGATCCTGTCCTGCGCTCTGCTAACCGGCCACAGACATGCTGTCTCTTTTGAGCCAGACCAGCCCAAAAGAAATAATATTTTTAGGCCAACACAGAAATAGTTTTTTGCAGAAAATAAGGTCTGTGACCAACAAAAGTTTGTTTCATCATGATAATAATAAAAAAATGACAAAGAAATCCTCTGTAGTCCAATTTAGCCACTTGCTAGCAACTTTTTAAAGACAAGTGAACACATACACACTAGTGGGTATTAATGATGTATTTTATCTACCAGAAAATACTGAGCTAATGTTAACAACAAACCTAATTTCAGTCTGTTACAAAAACCCATTGTCTTCAGGACATTGGGACCAGAAGTTGTAAAATGCACAGCACCTTTAAGAATTATTTAATGTCCAAAGAAAGTGCATTAATATGAAGAACTCCCAACAAAATAGCCATAGTCCAAAACCCACTACACATTAACTGCTCAACAAATATCACATGAGATAATTAATATTCATGAGCCAGACAGATATGGTGCTTTTCAGACTGCTATTTTGCCTCTGGCTACAACTATTTGAGACATTCTGCTAATTATTTTATAATAATGAAGCTTTTTTTTGTTATCAATGCCGATGAACTGTATTATTTGCATTTAACCATTCTTTGCTTATTCTGTGAGAGAACTTGACCGATTATAATAGGTTAACAAGATAAAGTACGCTCTTTCAGATAAAGGCTCCAAAAGGGTGTTCTTGCATTGATGCCATAGAAGAACTGGTTCCTGAAGGACTGTTCAGTAAACTCTTTTGAAGAAAATTTTTCCACTATTAAAAACCTATTCTGCATTTGAAAGATTCCATGTACATTCAAGGTTCTTCATAGAACCATCAATACCAAAAAAAAACCCTTTATTTAGTTAAAATGTAAATGAATGCACTGCACCTTTAAGAAAGTTAAATGGCCATTGCTATGACAAACTTGTGAAAAGAATTGATGCATTTGGACAAAGCAACCTCTCTTTGGCTTCTTTTACGTATTGGGGCACTGGTCCCATCGGTGTCAGCGCTGTTTGTGTGATGTCATAATCGGCATCTGTTGGCATGGCGATGGTGGCACGGCGGTTAGTCTCATGACAGGGGTGGCAAATTGATGGTCCCCTCTCATTTAGTGCAGAAGAATAAGGAAGGACCAAGGTCTCATGGTTCTTTCAGTTTAAATGCATGGTGACATTATATGAAAGCACTGGGGGGGTCAGAGACTCAGACCTCCACCCAGGCTGGCCCATAATAACCGGGGTCTTAAATCAACACCAGGCTTGTAATAACATTTCAGCCAGTGTTATTCCTCTGGCAATTAAGGCCTTCACAAGGCTCCGGTTTTGTGTCTGATGCCTCCTTTGATTTCTCAGTCCAGCCTAGTGGAGGGCTTTTTCACTTGTTTCTTTTCTTTTTTTTTCCCGCTGAACGTTTGCTTCTCTCCTTACACTGTGCAGTAGATGTGGCAAAGAGTACACAATTGCACTCATGCCCAAAGCGTCTACATTTCACCTCCGATCCCCCCAGGGTTTTGTAACTACACACACACACACATGCATGTGTTAAGTAAGTGTCAGAAAATAGTTGTTTTTTGTGTACAGGTCTGTGCATGAGCAGTATGCATGAATATATATATATATATATAAAAACTAATTTTGTTCGTGTGTTTTTATTTTTATTTTTTTCTGCATGTTAGCTAATTTAATATTAGAAGAATCCAGGTGCATGCTTACCCGAAGTGAGAGAATCAATTCTTTCATGCATTGAGATTCTAAATAATTAGAATGAAATAGATTACTTAATAAGTACATAATTATGAGTAGATCAACAAATACATTTTTGTATTTATTTTTGTATTCATAATTCTGAAATACAGAGAAAGTTGAAAAGCACATGACAGAAAAAAAACATGCGGTGTGCTAAGTGTATTTGAAGGAAGCAAATGTACACTACTCTCCAAAAGTAATTATATTTAGATTTTCTTTTATGCTCAGCAAGGCTGCATTTACTTAAATGCATAAACTATAATTAACTAAAACAAATAATAATAAGAAAGATTCCCAAAATAAAAGCTGATTTTTCAGTGTCATGTGATTCTTCAAAAATCATTCTCATGCTCAAGAAAAATTTAATTATTATTATTAATGTATCTATTTTTTTTATTACATTTTTTAGGATTTAATTGCTGAATAAAAGTATTAATTTTACAATTGCAGTTCAACAAAATACTAAACAAAACACTGAGTTTTAAAACAGCAGTGTATTTACTTGCAGGCAGCTTTTCATTTAGACAAAAACAAAAGCTGCAGTCTTTATATTATTGGACCTGCTTATTATATTTAATTTGTTGGGTCACCGCCGTCACTTTATTTCCTGCTTTTATGCACAATCTTTAACTCTCCAGAGAAATTGAAATGCATCAGGAATCATTTTCAAATCGAATCTAGGCTTCGGAATCGAAATCGGATTGAATCTTAAAACCGTATGCTAATGTATGCCTGTAATAGACTGAGTAATGCAAAAACATACTAAAAAGGGTGAAAGTGCGAGGAAAGTATTTGCATTTAAAGTCGGCACTGTCAGAGGTCTTCTCTCTCTAGAAACTCAGCTGTAGGAAAAGCAGAGACGGTGTTAACAACAGCAATTACCTGCTTCTTAGGAGGAAGAAAAGGGGAGGGACTCGTGTGTCTTTGGATATGCTGAGTGCCATGTCAACCCTGTGTGTGTGTGTGTGTATGGGCGGCACCTTCATTTGTCTAATATTTCAGTTTTTCCCTTTTTAAGGTCCTCGGCACCAGGGGGCTTCAGGGGGCCAGTAGACCCCCAGCCCTACTCGCAGTAGCTGATACAATCCACCCCTAAGTGTCTCCGTCTCTGTCTCTTTTTCTCTCTCTCTCTCTTTCTGTAGCAGGCCTTTGAAGTGGGGTGATGAGGGTAAGTTAATTATCCCCATTACACAGGCCTGGCTACATCCAGCCCTGCCTCAGCCCCAGCCTTCCTCTGCCTATAATTACACTGAGAGGGAGGCAGAAGCTGTCAGCAACATTTAAAACAGACCCTCTGATAAAAACACTCCAGCAGAGAGAGAGAGAGAGAGAGAGAGAGAGAAAGACACTGGCACCAGATGTTGATGTAGACGTTTTAAGTGATTGAACAGAGCAGTGAAGAGTGCAAAGCAGGTATCTCTCTCTGAGCATTGACTTCTGAAGTCTACATTTAAGGGATTGCTCTTGTAGTTCTTTAGAAGTTAGGTATCAAAGTGCTTTTGGGAAGTTTACAGGGCGATGCAACACGCTACACTTTTTTTTTTTATAGATTATTGCATGTTCAGGTAATCTTATAATATTTAAGGCTTTCGTAATACTTTACAAAAGATTTACATCTGATTACATTAATGCAAAAACTAATTTGAAATAACAACAATCTGTACTTTTGCAGAATGTGTTAGTCTTTAATTAATATTAGTTTCTACAAACACTACCATTCAGTTAGTTTGGGGTTGTTTAAAAAAAATGTATATATATATATATATATATATATATATATATATATTTTTTTTTATATTGTAAAATATTATTACAATTAATTTTTTCCTATATGTTTTATCCTGTGACTGCAAAGCTGAATTTTCACTCACATAAAACTGTTAAATATGCTGATTTGGTGCTTTCTATCAGTATTAATTGTGCTGTTTAATATTTTTGTGTCAACATGATACATTTTCAGGGTTCTTTGACGATTAGAAAGTTTAAAAGAACAACATTTATTTGAAGCAGACTGCATAAATGTCTTTACTTTGGATTGTTTAAAATTGAAAATTGCAGGAAATAAATGACCTCAGACTTTTAAATGCAAATTAAAACATATTAACAAACATATGAGCTAAGATAAACTAATATATATAAATGAACATGATCCTATATTAATAAATCGTGCTAAAAAATATAATATAATCTTAATATGAATAAATAAATCAAACTGAATTTTTCCTTTGTTTTGACAGCACTTTTCTCTAATGCATAGCTTTCAGTTACCAAAGCCTTTGTAGAAATGTTTCTTTTTTCACAGAGACTTAATGCTCCGCTTGATTTAATTCATCATGATGTTGATAAAAAATACTATGGATAAGGAATTTTAATACAAAAAACATAGACATAAAGAAGCAAGTGGCTGAAATGTTGTTTTTCTTATCATAGTTTGAAGCTCTGCTCTCTCCGTCTTTTTTTAAACGGCTCATCTCCTCCAAACACAACAGCGCGGAAACCTCTAAAACTCACCAATACTTCTCAATAACATTACTGTCCCTTAAATTCAGCCCACAAACTCGCACTTAAGACACAGCAAAACTTAAGTTCATTTCTGAAACCTCATGATAAATGCTTTGCTCTAAGAAATCTATCATGGGCAGGAACAAGATTATAGAAATAACAAGATACCGTGGGTGAAATATGAGCTGGTTTTGGACGAAGAGGAAAGAGATAACAGCATGAGATTAGGATGAAATCTAAAGAAGTCTCGCTGGCTTCTTTTTGATGTCTTATAAAATATACGACATGGCGACTATGAGAAGGGGTGCTCACGATGTTAGCTTAGCCTCGTGACTTGATTTTTATCCTGTTATGCTTTTGCGTTTCGCTACGCTCTTCTTCCTCCCTTCCATTTTTCTCTATAATCAGGAGTCCATGTTCTGTGGCAGGAAAGCTATGAGTTTAGAAAAGCGCTCCGAGATGCAAGCTTATACGTTACGCCGCTCGCCTGTTGGGCAAACCTTACAGCTCGCGTTCTGAGTGTTTGTCATTAGCGTAATTCGGCGTTGGTTTGTATGCGCGTCGATTAAGACCTCACCTGTTCGGCTCGCTCTCAGAACAGTCTAATTGCAAAAAATTAACCTGTCACACGCTCACATGGCAGTAACCTAAACTGGAGCAGTCAGATTGCAGGGCCCTGTATGTTTTCTTTCTTTTTCTCGTCTTTTCTCTAGCTCTGTACTGCACTCTGTGGGGTTCCAATGGCTTCCCTGAGCCAAAGCACCGAGGCGAGCAATTAAAATGGAAAATGACAGCATGAGGGATGATGATTACCGTTATACAAAAAGCCACATTTATGAATTTAGCAGATAACTGTCACTTCTCCCTTGGCTCTTATTTGCCCCGTGCTTTTGTTAACTTAATGTCTTCAGCGATTCTCACCCGAGGAGAGGGCCAGAGTTCTCTTTTTAATTACTCTGACACTTGACACTTCTGAACTGTTTTTCTGTTTAAACAGAACAATCCAGTATTCTTTCCTTTTTTTTTTAAACGCACGTTCATTTATACGGCACCTGGAAATTGATTTTAATGCAAGGCATTTTGGGGCTGTTTTATTTATTTTCCTTAAAAAAATCCATTTAGCTCCTCTTAGAAATGAATCGCCCAGAGGACATTAATGGACAGAGCTCTGGTATCCCTTAGGATCCCTTACATCACTGTAAGAGGAGTAATCTCTCACTTTTTGGAGAGAAATGGCATGTTTCCTGTGCAGATCTCTCATTTGTTTCTTTCTTTGTTTGCTGAGGTGACCGCACACATATGCTCGTGTCCACCTCTGATCCGCTGGAAAGCTTTGTTTTCAAGGTCAAGTAGAAAAACATGTGAAAATCACTGTTTAGTTTGTGTCTCAATAAGAACGTGACTGGGCATGTTGAGATATCATTTCACAGAAGGATGAAAATGAGACATGATGAAATTAGAAAAGATGGGAAATAGGAAACTACTTCATATATTACTTCATTTAAAGGGTCACAAAACCCTAAAACACTTTTTTTGAGTTTTTTACGGATGTAAACATGTTGTACATTGCTTAAAATAGTAATATATGTCACTAAAAATGTTACAAAGTGGAAATTCTGTTTTGAGCCCGTGACGTAGATGCGGGTTTTTTTAGCACTCATTCGCTGCGTGGCTTGTACAGTACCTATCTACGTCATCGGCTTGACGGCCCTATTAATGCATTATTAATGAGCAGTGTAACATT